>VZTX01005139.1:39909-61208 GCA_013400915.1 Pardalotus punctatus | reverse complement strand
AGGAAGGAAGGAAGGAAGGATATATTTTTATTGTTCCAGTCTTCTGATCTTTATTGGAATTAAAATATATTTATATTTCTAGGGCCATATACCACAAATACTGTTTCAGTATCTTGACCAGTGCTTAATATTTGGGCTCTTTGTATATTGGTTTTTAAAATTATTTTTAGTATGGGTATTGCTTTTTCCTTTTTTTTAATTGCTAACAATGTTCCTATTCTCTTTTAAGTGAGAACACATTGTATGCAAAGAAGTCTACAAGGGAGACTAAGCTCCTTATGGTTTTGCAAGTTTACAAGAGATTTGCACTTTGAATTGGTACTTTGTTTTCTGGCATCTATAGATTGAAAGAATGTGAAAGAAGTAATCTTCAAATATGATAATTAAATTTCCTCTGCTGGTAGTTCCTCTTCATTTTATGAACAGAATAACAAAGACTAGGCACATATACTCAGTTCTGAACATAGGTGATTTGCTAATCAATACTTGGCAATGTAAAGGAGTGAGGCGCTTTTGTCCAAGTCATCTTCTGGAGTAGAGTTACAAAGTGGAAAAATCCACGCAATAATAAACTATGTACTGAACTGCCTCCACATAGGAGTAATTTTCCACATCATTTACAAATGTGCAAGTCCCAGTTCCACAAGTGGTACTGAAGGTAAGTTGCATAGATTTGTCATTCACCATGCAGTAAGGAATACTCAGTGGATGACAGGAGCAGTGAGGATGTTATGTTTTACCCCATCATGGGGGCTTTTATCCAGAGCAGATGTCTGAAGCAGACATGTGATAAGGTCTGCAGATTTTGCATTTCATGCAGCACCAACACATGTGAAATTTGCACAGTCAAGGCAGTGACCCTCTATGGCTACTTGCCATGAAAACCATGGCATTCAGAAAATGGATACCACACAGAAAAGCATTTTAGAGATGACTTAGTCCAGTGGCTTTGAAAACCTGCAACGGAAAAGGGGCTCAGGAAGTTATGGATTGTCCCTGGACAGCAGCAGTGACTGCCATGACTTCTAAAGCCTTCTTGAAGCAGAAGCAGACAATAATGCAGCAAAATAATCACCAATTACTGGCCATACTTACTATTCCCATCTTCTTCCTTTCCCTATACATACCTCTGAAGAGCTTCCTTTTAATTACATAGGGATATTTGAATTCCACTGAGCTAAAGCACACAATCTCCTGTATGAGGTATTTGGAATGCCAGACCTCTTTGCTTCCAGTGTAAGATGACCAAATATGGAAATAAAAATAAAACAAACATCCCCCCCACCTCCTGCCCCTTGTGGAAAGGGGAGGATGATATGAAGGCTCTGATACGTGCTAAAACCTGGTGTCTGATGATGGTTTCTCTCTCTTTGCTCTCTTCAGTACTGGCAAGCCTTAGGTGAGAGGATGTCAGCTGGTCTCGCCTAGCTGCAGGGACAGGGCGCTGGGGAAAACAAGTTTCAGGTAGTGCAGAAAGAGGGTGACCTCTACTGGAGGAGTCACCACTGGCAGAATCCTGCTGCTGTGCTCCTGAATACAGTCAAATTGTCTGTCTAGGTGAGGAATTCAAACCATGAGGAAGGAAAGGAGCAGCAGCCATGTGAGGGAGTGATGAACAAGGTCAGCAAGCAAAGGGCCTGGGCTCATGTGAAAGAAGGGAATATATAATTAGCGAAGCAGGGCTCAAGCAGAGTCATTGCAAACATTTACATGCAGGCAAGTGACTCGTGGCATCATTACTGAGGAAACTCAGCAAGCTTCTCTGTAAATCAGCATGCTGAGGTCCCTCTCTGAAGTGCCTGTACATGGCTGAAACGTTGAGAATAAACACAAGGAATCAGAGATCTGTGTGGAGTTGCAGGGCTATGGCTTACTTTGTTGGGGTCACAGAACTGTAATGACATTAGACCCATGACTCGAGTACTGTAATACATGGATACAGGGTTTTTAGAAAGAACTTGCTAGAAACACAAGGTTGGGAAATTTTGCTTTATGTGAGAGAGCAGCTGGAGTGCAAGGAGCACTGTCTGGGGATGGATGATGAGTCAGTGAGAGGTTTTGGGTAAGGAAAAAAGAATTGAACAGTATAGGGGACATTAGAGTGGATGTCTCTCATAGGCTGCTTAGCAGGAATTAAAATAGATGATATCTTCTTCAGACAGCTGGAAGCAGTCTTACACTCACAGGCCCTGATCCTCTTTGGGGACTTAAACCAGCCTAGTATCTGATGGATGGACAGCACAACAGAGCATAAGCAATCTGGGAGGCTCCTGGAGAAAACTGAAGACAACTTCCTGATCCAAGTGATAGAGAACATGAAGAGGAGGGTTATTCTCATGGACTGCAGAGTCACAAAAAAGGAGGGGCTTGTTAGCCCTTTCACAAATACAGAAACCCTTCTTCTATCTGTATCTCATAACATTTTTTATACTTATCTCTGCCTTCTGTTAAAGAATTAGCTACTCTTCCTTTAGATATTACCGTACTTTATCTGTCAAATGTACAGAGTTTTGGAAACAAACCAGCATCTTATGTGTGTGCCACAGAGTATTTTTTCATCCTCATAACAATTTTGCTTGACAAGTAAAGACAAATAAAGACAGACTAAAGACAACTAAAACCAGATTGTACATTGTCTAAATATTTCAGGGTCTGCTTCATTTTGTCACTCTATTCAGTCTGTCCTTTATTTGCACTTATACAGAAACAGAATACATATTTTTGTGTCACGATATTTGAACAGAGAAAAAATGTAGATGTAATGAATGTTGACACTGGAATGTACACATGGTAATTTTGTCTCATAATTAATGTTTTTCTACTTGAATTCTTTCACCAGCCTCTATGTGGTACTACACATACAGAATTAATTTCCATCTGAAGTCCTGACAGGAAAACAAGTTTATGTGTTGAGCCATGTTCTAATTCAGTTCTGTAAGAGAAAATGTTATTTCGGGAATAATAAAAAGCCCAACAGGATAAAAACTGAAGAGTTCAACTCACCATATCTAAATGAAAAACAGACAACCATTCTCCACCCCAATAGCACCTAATTAGTGAGTGCAATTTCCTAAACAAAAATGCCAGACATTGAATAGCTCTTTTATTTGGTGGAGAAACAGATCAACAGATAAACCAGGCAAGGTGTTTCTGAAAATAAATTATCGCTTCTGCCAAGAACACAATCATCTTGGAAAATGCATATGAGACAAGGCAAAAGAAAGGGTTCCATGTAGAAGAAAAACAATAAAATAAATAAAGTCTTTCATGGTCAGGGTGCAGGAATTTAACACAATACTGAAAATTCCCAAAGTTTTAAGATTCCCAGGTGTCACATAATAATTTAGGAAAGGGATACCTCCTTGCTCTTGGGGTGATCCAAGAATCTCCTAGAAGCCTTCTCTTTTCTAGGCTGAATAATCCTAGCTCTCTCAGCCTGTCTTCTGAGAGACAGGAGAGATGCTCCAGCCCTCTGATCATTTTCAGAAAGCTTCCACAGAGGTACTTCCTGTGCTGGGACCCTGTTATGAATGGAGAAAGAGATTGATTGGTTTCTGCCCTTTGCCTAGGCCTTTTGACAACTGGCAGTTAACCTATTGGTGTGGCCAGCACCCCTGGACCCAGTCTCATTCGCAAGTTCTTTAATAATGGCCGATTAGGTGTAATATAAAACAGATTATTGTTTATTAGACACAAGAGAAAACAGAACAAGGAGCTAAACAAACTATATACTGAACAAAACAAATGCAAAACTACGAATAGCTAACAGTGCAATGTGTGAAAAGGTACCTATTTAGCAAAACTACGAATAGCTGAAAATGCAGTGTGCGAAAAGGTACCTATTATTATTATTGTTATTGCCAGCAAAGGAAAATACAATTGAGGAAACCAATGTATCTTACCAACCTCCAATTTGGTGACATTAGAATCCTCTCTCAATCCTCAGGAAGTTACCACAGAGCTGCATCCGTCCTCTGGGGAGAAGCCTTTTCATGTTCCAGTGCCCATGTAGAAAAGCTTCTACCCCTGTGATATTTAATATGTCTTTTATAGTGTAAAAGTGTGTCTTTTGGTCACGTACTCATTTCTTTCATCTCTCTCCACATCTTCTCTCCATACCAAGATGTGGAATCAAGGTTGGAGAACTCAGACTTTTGGGCACCAAGAGATAACTCCTTGATGGGCTTTTGGCTCAATCTGAGTTATCTGTACACCAGCCATAGCGGGGGGGATGACGATCGGGACATCCTGCCACAGACCCCAGAGCTGGATGCAGTGTTCCAGGTGGGGTCTCACCAGAGCACAGCAGAGGGGCAGAATCCCCTCCCTGGCCCTGCTGCCCACGCTGCTTTGGATGCAGCCCAGGACACGTTCGGCTTTCTGGGCTGTGAGTGCTCATGGCTGGGTCATGTCCAGCCTCTCACCCACCAGCACCCCCAAGTCCTTCTCCCCAGGGCTGCTCTCCGTCTGTTCATCCCCAGCCTGTGTTGATAGCAGGGGTTGCCCCAACCCAGATGCAACACCAGCACTTGACTTGGAATCTCATAAAGTTCATGGACCTTCTTCTGGAGCGTGCCAAGGTCCCTTTGTATAACATCCTGCCCTTGAGGCTTCTCAACTGCACCACTCATCTTGGTGTCCTCTGCAAACTTGCTGAGGGTGCACTCAATTTCTTTGTCTATGTCACTGATGAAGATATTAAATAATGCTGGTTTCAATGCAGACCTGTGAGGATCACCAGCTCTCCCTGATCCACATCTATACATTGAGCCATTGAGCTCTGGATGCAACCACCCACGTAACCCTTATCCACCTGAGTTCATGCTAAATATGTATTTCTCTGATTTAAAGAGACACACTGGAGAAGGAAGAGGATCTGTCAATAAAGAGAATATGAGAAATTTGGTAGACTGTCTCTTTAGTACATGTCCTTCATGCAATGCAGCCTCTTTTTCCCCCTTTTTTGTTCTGTGATCATCATAGTTTACCTATATTCCAGGTTCTTAGCCTTAGTCCTACATTGTTTGTTCCTTTTATAGTCTCGAAAGATCTGCCTTGTCATCAGAGAAAACTGAGGATGGCTTGCTTTGTTGATGGGGACACATTATCCTTTAAAATGTGTAGAAAATAACTGGGCCGCTTGATGAAGCTCTACAAGTCCTTGTTATGTGGTTTCATCACACAGAATCTGAATATGAAAAGTTTGCAACAGGGTCTCTCCTAGACAGATCATGCTGTAAAATGGGTTTTATATGAGGTGTTTATATCTTTGATTAGAGTTTGCATGTTTGCATTTTCCAGTAAATCCTGTTCTCCCTTTCCTCCTCCTGGGAAAAGGCACGACCCCTCAGTTCCAGGTTGGAGTATTTATTATTTGAATTTTCTAACTGCAAACCAGAAGTCCCTTCATCAAGGTCAAAAGTATGATGAGCCCCCTACCCTGCTCAACAGATACTGGAGCAGCAACTTTCCTGGATGGATGCCTCTTGGCTGTTTTTTTAACTTGTACTTCTTGTATCTGAGCTTCTAGTGTTCAGCTAAGTTGACCATCCCCCTTCTTCATGTCATCCCCCAGTCACACAGGAAGAACCACAGGGTCACCCACAATGTATGTCATCAGTACCCTCTCTCTTGGGTAGAGAAGGCTGACTTAATAGCTGAGACCTTGGCTAGTGTGCATGAAGTGCTCTCCTTCTGGAACTGCTCAGACAATGTTTGGATCATTTTCTCTACAATCAAGACGCAAGGTCAAGCAAGGAAGTGAGATTATCCTCATATTCCTGGAGTTGTTTGGCCAGGCTATCCATAGATGGTGCTTCTGTGTCTGTCCAGCTCATTATTGCCAGGCTGTTGCCATATGACACCACTGAAATTCTTATAAACTTCTGCCACGTGGACTGTATGGCCCAGACTTCATCCAGGCTTTTGGATACCTGGTGGTCATCGAGACTCCACCTTGAGTAATTCTCTCAGGTACTGGACACCTTCCTCAATGTTAGTTCATTTAGTTTGGGAATTTGCAAGATCTTCCTTGAAGGGATACCTGTCCTTCACACTTGACAAATAGCTGAGGACTCATGTTCTTTTCCCAATCTCTGTCAATGGCCTTATCCCTAGAAAGGGATCCGAGCTGCCAGGATTTCTTACCCTCTAATTCTTGGCTATTGACACCAATATCACAGATTGGAGGAGTCATCTCAGAATTTGCTTGTCTAGTTGACAGCTGAAATATTTTCACACATCTTAAAGCTCACTTAAGAGCAGGGATTGAGTGATTTCTCACCTAAGATTTCAGTTTCTTTCTCCTCTTGTTCTTGTGACTTCTCTGCTGCAGAACAGACTGTCTCTTGATTATATCTCCTGATCTCTCTTCAAAGAAGCCTCTTCATCCCTTATTAAACAAGTTGACCTCAGTTGTGTTGTTTCTTTTTAATTGTGGGGGCAACTGATACAGTGGAGGGCTAGGTCTTTCATTTAGCCATAGTGTCTGTTGATATTTTTCAGGTTCAGAGGCCTTTATTTTTGAAGGTGCTGAACAGCATTGATCAATGTACGGTAGGTGCTGGTCAGGCCTCAGCACAGTGCAGTAAAATGTGCTTCCTTGAAATAGTCAGGGCATCTCTTTCCAAACATCACTTCAGGATTCTGCATTTGTTCAAGAATGAAGATCTAAATAACTGGAGGGGAGGAGCTTTCCAGATACCTACCCATATTCTCTGATGTCTTCCCACCCATACCCACACTGCCTAGGTCATATTCCTAAGTAACATGTTAAACTTTAAAAAAAAAAACAAAACAATATCCTTAAGAAATGCCAATACAAGTATTTTGACTACCCAAGGATTGTCAAAATGCTGAAAATTTATTGTAATGAGGAGGAAAACATCATGTAATGTGGCAAAGGTGCCATTCTGTATTTTCTCAAAAAAACCCAACCAAAAAAAACCATGTCTCAGAGAAAGAATGACAGTTATCCAGTTGTTAATTGTATTCATCAGACAATCATTGAAGTACAGTAACGGCTTCAGTACATAACCAAAACATCAGAAAAACTCAAAATCACTGTTTTAATAGTAAATCTCCCAGGAGAAGCATCGCGAAGCTCCACAGAGCACAGAAAACTGCAAAAGCCAATCTTTTTAATATACAAAACATGAAAAAGCATGACAGGTCAGATAAGCTGATATTGAGAACAGATGAATCAATATCATCGCAAGCAACTATTTACGGATATAAATCCCTTCTCATTCACTCTAGTCAAATCTGTTATTATCTCAAACCCTTCGTGTCCTATGTTGGTCACCAAAGTGACTGTAGTTTAAACCTCGCTGACAGCTAAGCACCACAGAGCTGCTTACCCACTCCTCCCTTCCCCAGCAGGATAAGGGGAATAATCAGAAGGGTAAAAGTGAGAAATGAAGTCACAGGTTGAGGCAACTACAATTAACTAAGAAAAAAAAATTAAATGCACACACGGAATTTCTGTCCCAGACCTATAATCTAAAAGGCCAAGTATGTTGGAGTAGATGGATAGATAAATGGAATGAAGAGGACTTAATATGAACATGAATTGCAATAGGCCAAATACATAAAACTCTCCTTAGGAACCTAAATGTCACAAACATTCACATGCCATGCAAGTGAACACAATAGGGTATGAAAATTAGTGTCATTGATACCAAGAAAAATATGTCTGACAGATAACTGAAGGGTGTAGAATAGCAGTTTGGAATGAAACACATTTGTTCTTTACAAAAATGTGTAATGAAAGTTAAAAACTACACAAACCAAAAAGTCAGCTCTTGAACAGTATTGTACATCACCCATCTTGAAAGCTGTGCTATACAGAATAAGTTATCTAGAATTATTTTAGCACTCTGTTGGTTGGTAGTCATCTAAGATACATTATACTGTTCATGGGGATAGTACAATGTTTTATTAGTTACTGCCTATAAATTTTATTAAAGACTTGTAGCAAGAAGATGCCACAGAAATAAAAAGTACTATTTTAAAATGAGTTAGAAGATTGTGTACTATGGAAATCTACTCTAGAATTTTTATTTTCAGTATGATTTCTTATTGCTGTGAAACTAGTATGTATTTTACAATAGACAAAGCCATCTACATCACAATAATTTAATAAATATACGTTGTATTCTGTGTTACACTGAATTATATTTGATTTCATACTATAGTATTTTCTTTGATTCTCTGGTTTTCAATGAATACAGCACTAACAGAAAAAAAATTAATCAAGATGTTCTTTTACTGCAATTTTTTTATTAGGCAATTTACAATTATTTTATAATACTTGGGGCTATTTTTTTGAAATATAACATTTAGATAACTGAACCACATTTTGCAGCTTGCTAGTACTAAGAAAATGAATGCTCATTTCCAAAGTTTATTCTACACTTTACTATATAAAACTGCCATGGTCATTTGATAAAAATGATACAAAAATATTCTGTCCTAGGAGGGATTTTGTGATTTGAGTGAGATATTACACAGTGAAACAATTCTTTCCAAATAAAAGGAAAACCATGGCTTTAATGTAAGTCATAAGTACAATAATACATGAGTAGCATTGGATAGACTGTAGTAGTCTTGGATAGCTTTTGTTCCTGAAATAGTCTCCATGTTTGTCCCTGTCCAGGTGTCAGAGAGAGATTCTTGACTCAGGTCTCCCTGCAGACCACCATACCTCTGTGATCTGCCTAATGTCTTCATAGAATAAAACAATGCTTCTGCAAGGGCTGCCTTTGCTGTTCTTGTTGTTGATGAAAGCACCTTAGTGTTCAGATTAAGGGTTTGTAGCAGAATGAATGCTTGCAAAATAGGCATATCAGGACACAGGCTAAGAGTTTCAGTACCTACCCAAAACTAGCTCAGACCTCTTGTCTTTATTTTTATTATGATTTTTACATTTTTAACAAAAATTTTGTTAAAGGTTTTAGTCATTCTGTGTTGGTATTATATCTCAGTCAGACAAACTCACGTGTAGCACTCACTTTAACTCTGGTTAATGTTGGGATGAGAGACCATAACTTTCAGATTCAGATTCTGATTTGAGATAATTAAGACATGGAATTCATCTATGACCAGAATCTACAAGGTATCAAAATGTTTTCCTTGTATATGAAAGTAGAAATACTCCTAAGATTTTGTTTTTCTCTAAACTTATAATTAAAATTTTCCCTTAACTGAGGACATAGAGTCTGGAACAGAAAAAAAAATTATTTATATGACTCTTGCTACTCCCTTTATGATAGTATTTTAACATGGTTTATGATTTATAAGGGCTACCTTGTGCACTATTAAAGTACAACTATTACCAAAAGGCATAGAACTAATGAATTCAGAACAAATTAGGTCAAAATAAGAATGCAGGCTATTTCAAAAAGTATAAGCTTTTAAGTAAATAGCATTAATAAAGAAGTGCCACAGAAGAAAAAATAACAATTAATTCAAGCCTTTAATTTGTATAGGAAGCATCTGAAATTTCAGTAAATAAATCAGCCTAGTGTATGTTGCACACACTCTTACTGAAATTATTCCACAACCATGATTTTCAGTACCAAGTGAAATACATTACCAATAAGAAAATAATGCATATTTTGATTATATATCAGCGTAGATCTGCAACTGTTTCCTAGAGTTAAAATACTTACCAATATCAATAGATTAAAAATTTTACAGGAGTACCAGCAAATTGCTCCAACATAAAGGGTATAAAAAATGCAAATTTAAGACTTAGTACAGATTTGTTGTGATCGTTTAAGGTGAGTCAGAACATGAAATGTATAAATGCTTAATACAACTTCAAATTTGTTTAAAAAATTTTAATAGAAAACTCTAAAGAAAGCTGTTAATGTCCATTTCTTCTTGTCAAATGGAGTTTTATGGAGTGCCACATAAGTATACACCTTACAGTGATTAAAGGAATTGCATATGCTTCACTTACAGCAAGTTAGCATTTAAGAGGTGACAAATTCTAACCGCATTTTCCTGATCACAAAGAATGTGTTATGATTCCAAAGAGAAATACTTTGTTTTCAATGGAACACTACTTCTAAAGCAACCACTAACAGAGAGTGGAGAAAGAAATAAAATAAAGGGTATGCAAAATTTTGTTCCAAGTAAAATATTTAAACCTTGCATGATTTTACTTTTATGCATTTTTTATACTTATCTGTTTCATCCAGCAACTTTTTGGCATCTACCAAAGTTTCCTCCATATATATGTTTTTCTTCCTTGTATCCAGGGATTTTTTCTTCTTTAGTTTCAGTGTGACCTGAATTCACAATTGCTATTTGGGAGACCATTGAAAGGTAAGACATCTTAGAAAAAAACAGAGATGAGAAAAAAATTCCCAATGAAAAGAAAAATATTCTTACTACAATTCTGTCCAAATTTCACTACTGAATATCTCATCCAAAATCCTTCTCCAAAACAAATACAGGATAAGCTATAAAAATACTTCTATATGAATTCTTATGATTCTATGCTCCTCTTCTCTCAAAAACAATTGCTCAGAATAGAATAAAAAATTGATATTATAACATCAGCATTGAAATGTTACAGGGCATCTAAAATGAAAGAGTATACCGCACAATGAGGATGACTTAGGCATCAATCCCTCAATCAATTCATAACTAATTTGCTCAAGAAACTGATTTTCAGCAGTTAGTCTCCTTGAATGTACATGATGTATTTGCTATCAGAAAGAAATGGAAGTGGTGGAAGGATGTTAAAACTTCAGCTGCAGGATTAGAAGCAGAGAGGAAGAGAAAAGGAAGTGGACCCCAGACACTTACTAGCCATAAGCCAGTGCTTAACAAACCCCAGAAAACTGACAGAAAAGCTAACGCCCTTAAGAAATGAAGCACTTTCACAGTGCTGCACAGAACAGCAGAAAATGTCTCATATGGAGAAAAAAAATCCTCACTTCCACTTAAAAGACAGTAGAACATGATCTACAAAATTTAGTGGATTCACAAGGGAGCTCAGTGATAGGCATTTAGGTTAAAGGTCTCTTCCCAGATGTGCCAGCTGGGCCGGAAGCTACACAGACCAAGACCTTACACATCACTAGAGAGAGAGTTGATGATACAGTTAACTCACCACCTGAACTGACATGATAACAGGAAACCATACAGTCAGAAACCTCTTCCTTCTTAACATAAGGCAGGGCAACTAAACTGCAAAACCCCTGCGAGACTTGTAGGAGTTTGCTTGTAGGGCTGTCATGCCTGCCAAACTGGAGACCCTTGTGATTCTGAAAAGCACAGAACTGAGCTGCATAAAACACCATGGCCCCTCACCCTGCCAGCAACAGCAGCAGAAAGGATTTGCAACATCCAGAAGAGCTTCTGTCAAAGCCCAACTATTTTGCATGGACCTGGATCTGCCACAGTGGCCTGACATGGCCTAACATATCAGCCCCACATGAGTATAGAGCTCTAGTGGACATTGCTGCACAGTGTACTGTAACAGGATAAGGTGACCGCAGGGAAGAATCCGTCTGTGTTTCTAGAGTGATGGAGGATCCCTACATCGGTCTGTGTTGGAGAGTGAGGTATGCCTGTCTGGGAATGAGTGGTGAAATCATCCTATTGTGACTGGTCTGGGAGCTCTGTATATCCTTGGCATGGACTACCTGAGGAAACAGTTGCTTAAAGGAACCAAGGTATGCCTAGGAATGGTATAGCTCTCTTGATTAAACAGCTGTCTAGGCTGTTTGGTCACACAGAGTATCCTTCTGTTGTGGATGTGATGCAGTCCAAAGAACAACAGTTTCTAATTGCTACCCTGACACTGCACAGGTGACAATATCACCTGTCACCTGGCTCTCATCCATAAACTATTCTGGAGACTGGAGAGTCACCCTTTTTTAATCCCATATGGCCACTGCAAAACTCTAACTGGTGAAGATTTATAGTGAAATATTGTAACCACTGAGTCACAACACCACTGAGCTCTGCCATACCAGACATGCTAGAGCTCTGGTATGACATTCAGCCAAAGGTTGCCAGATGCTATGCAACTATTGATGTGAGTAACTCTATCCCTTTGGTAGCAGAGTGCAGGTGACAGCTTGACCCCATGTGGAGGAGTATCCTGGAATACGCCTGAAACTGACTGGCTCACAGGTGGAAACAACTGTCCTACCATTTGTCATGGATTGAGACAGGCTCCTGTGGAACAAGGCAAAGCTCCTGAGTACTTGCAGTATTTTCATGACATCAATTTGGGGGCAGCATGGCAGAAGAAGTGTGTGAGAAGGGGAGAAAAGTAATATAGATTCCTTTGAAAGCCGGTTTTGCCATAAAGCAAAGTAATGTCAAAGGACCTGAACAAGAGATTCAAATTCTAGGAATAAAATAACAAGATGGACATTATGATATCTCAATGGATGTGATTAATAAAATAACAGCTTTGTCTCCCATAACTAACAAAAGAGAAACACAAGCTTTCATAGGTATTGCGGGCTTTTGAGGAATGCATATTCTGGGTTATATTCTTATTATTCTGTGAGCCCTCCCTGTTGAATGGCCTGGAAGGAGAATGACTTTGAGTGGGGCTTGGAGAAGCAGCAAGGCTTTGAGAAAATTAAATGCGAGATAGTTTGTGCTATAACACTGGGCCAGTCCAGACAGGACAATATGTGAAAAATACGCCTTATGCGTGAGCCAGGGATAATGTCCTCACCCCAATCTTCTGGCAGAAAGTGGCTGGAGAGACAAAGATTAAGGTTTTGGAGCCCAGAATATAATGGATCTGAAGCCCATTACACTCCAAAAGAAAAATAAATATTAGCAGCATATGAAGGTGTTTGAACTTATTTGGAAGTAATTGATACAGAAGCATAGCTTCTTTTGTTATCGTGGTTGCCTGTGCTGGGCTGGATGTAAAAATAGGAGGGTCCACAGAATACATCATGCATGTGAAGCTTCATGGAGTAAGTGGATTGCACTGACAATGCAATGGGCTCATATTGGAAAATCTGATTGCACAGAAATTCTGGAAGTGATCATGGACTCTCCAGAGGATTGAAACTTTGGAGGATTGCCACATTAGGTGACTTGTACTGAGGAAGCCACACTGTGTAATAAATTACCAGAAACTGAAAAGCAATATCTTCAAAGATTAATTATGATGTATTATGGGAAAATATCAAAAGTGGAAAGTTGCTTTGTGGGGTCCCCCAAGATGTTGAAGAAACTGTGGAAGGACAAGGTGAACCTAGTCAGTGTGTAGTGGTGAAAGCTATCTGACTGGCTCTAAACATTGTTGAAAGAGGAAAAATAGACAGTAACTACCCTTTGAGCTCTTCCTCCATCCCATCATGGAGCCAGAGGTGGGGATGAGCACAGGGCTCTGTTGTATTTAGTTGGCAGAAGGGTTAAACCACAGCAGAGACTAACAAGCCTCAGCCTCATGCATTGTCAAAGCATGTGTGAAGCAAAACACATGAGCCCAATGAGAGAGCTGAAGAAGCACTAACTCTAGCCTACCATTTCAGCCATGGTAGTGAATGCTTGTAATTGCATTGGGTCTTCAATATCTCCCAAGATAGTATTCCAAAATTCACTTTCTTTGGCTTTTTTGTTGCATATCAATTTATGTATCATAAATTGCAATATAACCAACCAGTAGTTCCCCTGACTGTATCTGTGGCCAAATGCTTGATGCTCTGTGTAAGAATAACTGCTCTAGAGTTAAAATCATGTTCAGTGTTAAAAGTCAAAAATAGTATTATTTGAGGATGTGAATTTAGATAATAAAGGCTATAGAATAAATGCATCCTTTTGTCTTGAATATGTATTTTTTTAGATCTCCCCACAGTTTTGATAATATTAGGGTTATTTTATGAAATGGATTATGAATGTTCTTCAGGTCTTGAGGTACTTTTCTAGTAGAGATTGCTTTCTAGAATAAGAAAAATTATTATTGCATATGTTATCATACAGTTCTATATTTAAAACACAATAGTTCAAAAACAATCTACTTCAGATAACCTGGGCATAAAGTAATTTGAAGACTNTACCCCTCCCCTTGTTTCACTTTATTGGACATTTGTGGTTATGCAATTCCCCCCGCTGGTTAATCTGTTGTTTCTCCCCTTTCTGCTCCCCTTAAAACCCTCAGCAGGGGTCGTTTCTTTATTCTATTGCTACCCCCCTATCGAGTCGTCCTTCTACCCTGGGGAATAAAGGCTTGGTTTCTGTGGTAACGAACCCTTCCTGACTTCTTTACCCCGCGGCGTCGTTACAAAGTTATCACCTGCTGCCAGCCCCAGCTGGGGTCTCTGCGAGGGGCTCGGCTTGTGAGGCCGAGCCTGCCCCCGGATTGAAGGGGGCACCAAGGGCGGGNAGCCTGCCCCCGGATTGAAGGGGACACAAAGGGCGGTCTCCGCCGAGGCACGCGTGCTCCCGTTGCGCGCTGACCACCGGGCAGTCTAGTGGGCAGCAGCACCTACAGAGAGAAACTGAGAAAATATTACTATATTTCCATGCTCATTTTCACAGCAGTAGGGCATGTTTAAACATTTTAGAACACTCTTTCTGTTGAGGACATTCATTCCTGCTCTCTTGTCATTTGTGCTGAATTCATTGTTTGTGCGGCTGCAGTCCACAGTATATGATGAAATTGACCTCTCTAAAAGAAAACCCAAACCCCAAAACCACACAAATCACTTAATTTTTTATCTATCTCAATTCCCTGATACAATGCACAGTGCAGCAGTGGTAAGAATTAACACAGAATCACAGAACATGCTGAGTTGGAAGGGACCCAAAAAAGTTCATCAAGTTCAACTGTTAGCCCTGCACAGGACACCCCAAGAGCCACACCCTGTACCTGAGAGCATTGTCCAAATGCTTCTTGAACTCTGTCAGGCTGGTGCTGTGACCACTTCCCTGGGGAGCTGTTCCAGTGCCCAGTCACCCTCTGAGTGAAAAACCTTTTCTTGATATACAACCCAACCTCCCCTCACACAGCTTCAGGCCATTTGCTTGGGTCCTGTCACTGGTCACCACAGAGAAGAGATCAGTGTCTGCCCCTCTTCTTTCCTTCACAAGGCAGTTGTCAACCAAAATGAGGTCTCCTCTTGGTCTCCCCTTCCCCAGGCTGAGCAGACCAAGTGACCTCAGCCGCTCCACATAAGGCTTCCACTACAGGCCCTTCACCATCTTCATTTCTCTCCTGTGGACACTCTTCAATAGTTTAATTTCTTTCTCATACTGCAGTGACCAAAGGTGCACACAGTATTCATGGTGAGGCAATGGCAGTGCAGAGCAGAGCGGGACAATCACCTCTGCAGGACCAGCAGGAAAAGCTGCTGCTGGTGAGCAGAACATAGGAATAGCTTGAACAGACACTTGTCTAAATTTGGAAGAGTATTAACTCTGTAAAATACTGCACTTTGAACACATAACTTAATCTTTTAAACATACCATTTCTCATATAAGTAAAGAGTAGAGTTGCTTCAGTCAAGGTAAGATTTCATAAACCAGGTAGGAAAAAAAAAAAAAAGGAATCAGGCTGAGAAAAAACAGTTTGCAAAGTCTGCTTTCTTTGTTCTTGACAGAGAAGTTAAGACACAAGTAACAGTAAGTTTCCTATTATTAGAGATTTTAGGCATCAGTAAATTTTGTTTTAAAGCATGAGTAGTTAGCTGCTTGATTCTTACATGTCTCATATAATTTATGTCTTATTTCCAGGACTCAATAGTAAATTCCTTTTGGTTTTGTAGCAAAAAAATTCTTGCACAGTAGCAATTACTACTGTATTGCAACTGCCAGGCTTCAGCTACACGTAAAAACTGAGACTAAATTTACAGGTCTACTGATGAATAAAACCTGAATTCCACCTAAAATGTTTTGCTTTGTGTCTGCTTTGTGTCAAATCTTAGAGGCAATCAATTCAAAATATCAGACATGGGAACTTTTGTCATTGAGCTTCTTTAGGCTACAGTCTTTTTGCCACACTGTATGTCTTAGTTGAGGGTATGTTTCTATAGAGTTTTTTATTTTTATTTTTGTTTGTTTTAGTAATAGTTTTTTTTAGCCCCAGCCGTTTTTCAGGCAGAATTTTTAAATCTATTCTTTCTCTAATATTTCTTTCCTAGTATGCACTACTATAAATCCCTCAGAAAGAGGGAAGGAAAAATACAAGTATTTAATTGCTAAAGATTTTAATATTTCCCATCTCTTCAGCTTATACAAGGAAAGACAGAAGCTGTAGGTAGGTATCTTCTCTTTAGAGTCAGTGCTTTCTGTACTTTGTAGAGATTGTGCACAGCTGTGAGATATTAAAGAACTTTGTTTCATGACTCATTTTTGCCTGTGACCAATTCCTTCCAGCTGGTGGTGGGGAGTGCTTCTGGGAGGCAGTGCTTTTTCTGTATTCACTTTCCTTGCTCCCTATAGACTCGTGTTTCCTCTTAGATGTGGATCTTTGTTATGTCTATTTTTTTATTTGAGTTGTCTTTTCTCAAGGTCACAGTTACTCTTCTTTTGGCTGTGTGCTACTGTGTTACATATACTTTCTGTCTTCCTAATAACATTTAGACCTTACACAAGATAATTTTGGCTGAATTAATTTCTGCTTGTACTGAAAAATGATAGCGGAAAAAAGAAACTGAGCACATCCAAAAAGTTGAGGAGAGAGGAAAGGCTGTTTAAAGCATAGTTAAGCCTTAGAATTGAAGTTGTCTATACTTTTTCTGCAAATTTGCTGTAATAACATAGCCCCTTCTGGGCTTCAGTCCCACTCCTCCCAAGTGGATAAACATTTTCTCAGAATTGCTATCATCTCCAGAAGAGAAATGCTCCTTCTTTTCTTGCACATCTTACCCTTACACTTTCTTTATCCATGTATCTCTCACAGAGTTTTCCCAACATACATTATGAACTACAACACTTCTTCATTTTCCTAATTTATTTCCTTCCACTTGAATATCCAACTAATCAAAAGTTATAAAGTCATAAGGTTACAACTGCTCTGGATTTAACTATTCAATTAGTATTTGAGATCTGTTATATGTGTGAGAAAGGGGAAGGGAGTAAAATCAGAAATTAACACCAGCTTTGGTGATTTGATGTACTTTTTCTGAGGTCTTTATTTCAGATTTATTTCATCATCAAATTCTGGTGAAATGTATACATTAGGAAATGGAGGAAGTATAGTTCAGCAGATCTACTTTGCAGTTGGTTGCACTTTCTCATATGTACATAAAGTTTTAGCCTTGTTACACAGCACAGTTCCTGTCTCATACCCACAACACAAGCACAATGACAAAATAGAGTTTTATAGGGATATATACCAACGAGTTCAGCACAATAGAGGTGAACTATATTCCATTTACTTACACTGGGAATATTGGCTCTCAAGAGAGATGTTGCAAGATGAGAGAGTGTCCTGCATTTTTGCACTATGATTTTCCTGGTTCATTGGTCTCTTATCTAGCCTAGATAAAACACTTATCACAGATTTGAAAATCCACCAAAAAAAAAAAATCAAAAGCATGGCAAAAAACAGACAAGACAACAGTCTGCTTCAAATTCCCTTTGAAATTCTGCTCATAGTAAATACAGGAATCCATAATTTGTTAGAAAGTTCAACAATGATTTTATTTTCGTAAATGTGACAGATAAGAGGTATGCAGGGACTGATTATGACTTCTGTGTTTTCTCTGCTGCATGGCCCTGAAGAGATAAAAGTCTTTAGCATATTAACATGAATGTTTGACATGCAACATGTTGAAGGCACGTAGGTAAAAAGATGATCCATTGGATTAAGAAATATGGTGATGCGTACTGCAGCCCTCAAGAATGACAGCATGGCTAAACCTGGCTCACACCTTTGGAGGTTTTATGATTACAGAATCATAGAATAAAGTTGGAAAAGACCTCTGAGATCACTGAGTCCACCTGTTAACCAAGCAATATTCACCAATAAACTGTTTTCCAGGTGCCATCTGCCACCAACTGCGCAAAATCAGCTGCAGAAGGTTGTTCAGGGCCATACCCATCTGAATGTTGAATATTCCCAGTGACGAAGCCTCCACACCTTCTTGCTCTAAGCCTCCTATGTCAGTATTAGACCACTGTCATAATATAATTTTTACCCTCTGTTATAAGGGTAGCATTGTTTAACAATGGAATTCCCCAATTTAGTGACCCTACCACAACATTCCAAAGTACCACTTGATCCCACTGTGGTGTGCTGAAGAGAATTGGAGGCCAAGAAAGTAAAGATCACGGGTTGAGATAAAAACAATTTACTGAAAACAAGAATTAAATAAAGAAGCAAACAGTAACAGCAGAAATTATAATAACAGGTTGTACTCACACGTGATTTATTCACCACACGGAGCCCAGCAATACCTGACCACCTGCAAGCTACCTGACCCCAAAGGGAGCCCTTGTCTGATCCCTGGAAAGTGACATGTGATGGTATAGAATAACCTCTGGGTCCTAGCCATGGCCACTCCCCTCTACTGGAAAAATTAACCCCGTCCTGGCTGGAATCAGGACAAAGAGTTTGGAAAAGGATTTGTGACTTGAGTCCCAAGAGTATCTGGGTTTCAGTGTTAACAATTTAAAAGCAAATATAATCCAGCAGTTGATGTAATGTTTAAGGTGCAGTATTATGTGTATATGTCAAAATTGTTATAATTATTTTCTTTAATTATTTCCCTCATTAGTTGTTACTTATATAGCAAATAGAAATGTTCTTCACACTTCTCACAGTGTGGCATAGAGTGTAATGGCCCTACCAAGAAAATATTTTTATTCCCTTTGTCCTTCACTTGCTTTCATGTGTGTCACAATTCTATTTGGTCTGTAAAGGAGGGATTTATGAGTTCAATAAGCTGCCATGAAATGCCCCGTAATGACTTGAAAATTTAACATCCAATCACTGTTAAATGTTGAGATATTAATTCATGTTTCACTTTTGCCATAGTAAATGCATTTCACCTGCTGCTGAACAGGAAGTTCATTTTTGGTTAGGTCATATTTTGGTGTATTATAATCTTATAAAATAGTACATATCCAACAGTATGTTATTTTTAATGGAAAGCTACCAGCAGATATTTGTGTAAAACCACATTCAACTCTTTGATCATCTTGGCAGACTATGGATGACTATGGGTTTTTTCCACACACAACATTCTGAGCTTCTGTACCTAGACTGCTTGTCAAACCTCAGAAAAAAAAGATAATTTATAACTGTTCAGAGTTTATACACCATGTGCAATCTTCCTTTGGTGGTAAGATGTCAATTACCACACCTTAATAAAAGCAGCCTGCTATACCCAGCAGCCTAGAATGCCCTGAGCAAAGCTAACACATTTCTTAGTCTTTTTATTGTGCTCACTGAAGCTAAATGCTGTGTGTGAAGTTTTCACAGGAAGAGTGTACTGTTGCATATGAGTTTCTGGATCAGAAACTGCAGCAGGCAGGCACCTCTCAGAGGAAAAAACAGCATAAATGAAGCAGAATCATCAATGATCAGCACTTGACTAATTAGTCTATCCCAGGTTATACAGTCTTAAACAACTTGCTAAAGTAACTGAAGTTAGGCCAATTAACTTGGGATGATTATCTAGCCTGAAATCTTTGTTTCAGTAGCACTGGGATGGCACTTTGTGATGCTGTTACAGGAACAGTACTATTTTAGGATACATATGTTGTATCTCATTACCTACTTGTTTACTGTTTGGACTTGCTCTTCAGCTGCTGAGGAGGGGAAGAGAAACCGGGGTAAAACAACGTCTGCATTTATTTCTTGGAAGGGTTTACATCTTGCATAGCACTCGTTTGAAAAAAATAAAATAAAAAAAAAAAAAAAGGAAGTCAGAAGCCAGACACCACTATAACAAAAATCCAGAAATTATGCAAGTTAATATCATACTTTTTTTTTCAGCTACTTGTAAGTAAGACTCTGTATCATTTATTACAGTTAGACTGAGGTCACCTGCAATGGTTTGCAATAGCTACCTTTGAAAAATGAGTTTCTAACAATAATGAGCTTAAGGCTCCTTTCTGTAGAAACAAAGCAATTAAATGTCCTGTCATAAGACAAATTCATGATAATGTGTATTCCTAGGTGGAAAGCATGCTGGGCCTGGCTCAGGCGTAAAAGATTAGCAGAAATAACTGAGTGACAGACACTCTGGTGTCTTCTGTGGCTTCTAAGACATCATTTTCCCTGCAAGATCCACAATTCCCCTGTCCTCATCTGTCAAATCCTTTGCTACTGCCATACTGCCTCTTTTAGTATTATCCTCCAGTTAGATTACATCACACAGATCCCACACTTCAGACTCATACATGTGGCAGGAGGACTTTTAGAAGCATTTCAATCCCTACAGTTGTGGTTTTGGAGTCCATCACATTTCTAGTCAGCTTTTTGCCTTAGTCTAGGATTTCTGTGAGGGTTTAACACGTAAAGGTGGTTATATAGATATAAAGAGTCATTCTCCAGACGTGCTAATTAAAGGAATGCTCATACAAATAGTTTATTGTCTGTGTTCTTTCCAGACCCGTTGCTGAAGAAGACATTTGGTGCAGGTAGCTCAAAGTGCACATTATAGAGCGAGATGCAGGTTGAGATCTGGGGTGGCAGGAGCCTGAGCCTGAGGCAGGAGGCTGTGACCTGCTGACCCTTTGGAGAACAACGGCCCCAGGGACCTGGGGCTGGCCAGGGGACAGGACACTCAGAGACAGCAGGAGCCCATGACCCCAGAATTTTCTGTGTTTGGACGATTTAACACCTTCATTGATGATCTGGATGAGGGGATTGAGCCCACCATCAGCAAATTTGCAGATGCCATCAAGCTGGGTGCAAGAGTTTATCTGCTGGATGGTAGGAGGGCTCTGCAGAGTGATCTGGACAGTCTGGAGAGATGGACTGAATCCAATGATGTGAAGTTTAACAAGGCCAAGTGCTGAGTCCTGCCCTTTGGCCATAAAAAACCCAGGCAGTGCCACAGGTCTGGGGCAGTGACTGGACAGTGGCCAGGCAGAAATGGACCTGAAGGTACAGACTGACAGCAGCTGAACACAAGCCAGCAGTGCCCAGGTGGCCAAGAAGGCCAGTGCCATCCTGGCCTGGATCAGCAGCAGTGTAGTCAGCAGGACCAAGGAAGTCATTCTTCCCCTATACTTGGCACTGGTGAGGCCACACCTTGAGTGCTGTGTCCAGTTTTGGGCCCCTCAGTTTAGGAAGGATATTGAGATGCTCAAATATGTCCAGAGCATGTTGTTTGTTTGTTTTGGTTTGGTTT
>VZTX01005139.1:0-39715 GCA_013400915.1 Pardalotus punctatus | reverse complement strand
AAAAAAAAAAAAAAAAAAAAGGAAGTCAGAAGCCAGACACCACTATAACAAAAATCCAGAAATTATGCAAGTTAATATCATACTTTTTTTTTCAGCTACTTGTAAGTAAGACTCTGTATCATTTATTACAGTTAGACTGAGGTCACCTGCAATGGTTTGCAATAGCTACCTTTGAAAAATGAGTTTCTAACAATAATGAGNAAAAAAAAAAAAAAAGGAAGTCAGAAGCCAGACACCACTATAACAAAAATCCAGAAATTATGCAAGTTAATATCATACTTTTTTTTTCAGCTACTTGTAAGTAAGACTCTGTATCATTTATTACAGTTAGACTGAGGTCACCTGCAATGGTTTGCAATAGCTACCTTTGAAAAATGAGTTTCTAACAATAATGAGCTTAAGGCTCCTTTCTGTAGAAACAAAGCAATTAAATGTCCTGTCATAAGACAAATTCATGATAATGTGTATTCCTAGGTGGAAAGCATGCTGGGCCTGGCTCAGGCGTAAAAGATTAGCAGAAATAACTGAGTGACAGACACTCTGGTGTCTTCTGTGGCTTCTAAGACATCATTTTCCCTGCAAGATCCACAATTCCCCTGTCCTCATCTGTCAAATCCTTTGCTACTGCCATACTGCCTCTTTTAGTATTATCCTCCAGTTAGATTACATCACACAGATCCCACACTTCAGACTCATACATGTGGCAGGAGGACTTTTAGAAGCATTTCAATCCCTACAGTTGTGGTTTTGGAGTCCATCACATTTCTAGTCAGCTTTTTGCCTTAGTCTAGGATTTCTGTGAGGGTTTAACACGTAAAGGTGGTTATATAGATATAAAGAGTCATTCTCCAGACGTGCTAATTAAAGGAATGCTCATACAAATAGTTTATTGTCTGTGTTCTTTCCAGACCCGTTGCTGAAGAAGACATTTGGTGCAGGTAGCTCAAAGTGCACATTATAGAGCGAGATGCAGGTTGAGATCTGGGGTGGCAGGAGCCTGAGCCTGAGGCAGGAGGCTGTGACCTGCTGACCCTTTGGAGAACAACGGCCCCAGGGACCTGGGGCTGGCCAGGGGACAGGACACTCAGAGACAGCAGGAGCCCATGACCCCAGAATTTTCTGTGTTTGGACGATTTAACACCTTCATTGATGATCTGGATGAGGGGATTGAGCCCACCATCAGCAAATTTGCAGATGCCATCAAGCTGGGTGCAAGAGTTTATCTGCTGGATGGTAGGAGGGCTCTGCAGAGTGATCTGGACAGTCTGGAGAGATGGACTGAATCCAATGATGTGAAGTTTAACAAGGCCAAGTGCTGAGTCCTGCCCTTTGGCCATAAAAAACCCAGGCAGTGCCACAGGTCTGGGGCAGTGACTGGACAGTGGCCAGGCAGAAATGGACCTGAAGGTACAGACTGACAGCAGCTGAACACAAGCCAGCAGTGCCCAGGTGGCCAAGAAGGCCAGTGCCATCCTGGCCTGGATCAGCAGCAGTGTAGTCAGCAGGACCAAGGAAGTCATTCTTCCCCTATACTTGGCACTGGTGAGGCCACACCTTGAGTGCTGTGTCCAGTTTTGGGCCCCTCAGTTTAGGAAGGATATTGAGATGCTCAAATATGTCCAGAGCATGTTGTTTGTTTGTTTTGGTTTGGTTTTGTTTGGTTGGTTTTTTGTTTTTGTTTGTTTGGTTTGCTTTTGGTTTTTTTTTTTTTGTTGCTGTTTGTTTATTTGTTTGTTTGTTCATTTTTTTGTGGTATTACAATATTCTGAAGATGAGGGAAATGCTTGACCTACTGATATACCATGCAGGCAATTAAATATGGCTTGTCTGAAAATGGTTTCTTGTTGCACAGAGACAGTGGGAAACCATATTAATAGAAACTTTATCTGGAAACTGGAACTTAAAGGTAGGTGATTTCAAACAAAAATGGGAGGACTGGAAGCAGACAAGCCTCAGTCTCCTGAAAGAAAAATGTTGGAAGAATTTCATACTTTTGTGTACTTCCTGTTCTATTGCTTCAGGTTTTTACAGAAGGTGTGCAGCAGATTTTATTTGACATATTATTTATCAACTCTCAGTAACTGAAGGAATATATATTAATTTTGTGAAATCTGACTTGCATTTTCACAGTCAAAATATTCATGTGATCTTTTGTAATGGGGATATTGTTAAAGAAAACAAAAATTTGCAAGCAATTTTTTTAATGTTTTATTGATTGTTTCCATGTGTATTTACAGATGACCAGTGTTCAGAAGAAGTAGTATTAATTCCTTTTTCTTGACACAAAATTCAAACAGCAGGAATTGATTTTGGATTTTTGTGGTTCCTCATCACAAGAGTAATTTCTCTATCTTTTGCTGAGTTAATTGTTATACTTCTTTTTTTGAATTTCAGATTGATCTCTAGCAAAAATATCACAAAACTGAAACCAAAACTAATCCATAAATAAAGAAAATAAAATATTTAATTCTATAAATATTTGTGTTCTAACACCAAGTCTAACACAAATTTTTTTTAAGGTATAGATATGCACTTTTTCATTCTGGTATTTCAGCAGAAAATTAAAGAGTTGTACATTTTTTGGTGGGGTTAATTTATTTATTTACTTATTATTTTGTTTGCTTGCTTTTTGTTTTGCTTTTTTTTTTTTTTCCCAGAGGATCTATGCTGCTATGAATGAAGAAATTAGCTGTTTACATGGGAGACCTTGCTAAATGGAGAAGAGAGAACTACTTGAACACATTTCTTATTTTCTTGTGTACAAGATGTAAGCCCTAAAGAAAATTCTGAAGCTTTCTGAAAAACCCGTCAGTCTCTGAAAATTATAAGATATGATAATTTTTTCCATTGGAATTTTGTCTAATGTACTGAACATGAGCTCTAAGGGTAAAACATTATGTAGCTCTTTATTTGCTCTTTTATCTTGAGGAGGAACCTCTGAGATTCAGCATAATATTACATATGGCAAAGACTAGTTATTGTCATGTGGCTTGCACCTATTTTTTAAGTGCTATGTTTCTTAGGCAACTCCAGTTATTAGTAATTTCTTAACTACAAGCAGATGTGGAGATATCAAAATACAACAATGACAGTCTTTCCAAACACAAAGGAAAACCCTTAAATTAGTTAGATGGATTACTCTGAGAAAGTCTCTGCACAGAAAGAGCTCTGACTTGCCCAAACACCTTCAATATGTGTTTGTGGGTGGGGAGTGAACATCTGTTTTACTGTGGGGTACTTTCATTAATCAGATTGATATGACATTGTTTCTTGCCCTCTGGACAAAAGACAAGGATTAATTCGTTTTTTTTTTCATGTTGTCATCCCAACACTAAGTCATAAAATTCTACTGCTGCTAAGGGTCTGACTGTATCTGACCTAAAAAGGGTAAAAAAACTTTAAAAGTCTTGTGGCTACCCATTAGAAAAAGTTCTGACAATTCTGAACCTCTTCTAAAAAATGTACTCTACTTTCTTTTCTTCACCTGCACTGGTATCACTGCAGGGAAAATACAATATATTCCCTCAATTACTACTTAAAGAAAAGGCCCTAAAAGCACGGAATCCAACATAACTGAGGAACAGAATGGAAAAATAGATGGTTTAAAATCACGCAAGAAGCACCACACCAAAAGACAGAAAGAAATGAGTGCTAGCTATATGCGTGATGCAAGAACGAGTATGCACAATAAAATAAAAATTGATTCAGAGCCTGTGATAATAGGCTGTATCCAGCTGAAGGCCAAGAAGAGTCCAACTCCCATATGGTAAACTGATAGACTGAGACAATTTTTATTTTCTCTCTCTAACATTGAAAACAGTAAGCATGCTTCATTCTTATGTATTTTGTTCTCCATACTATTTGCAGTGAAAGAAATCAAGAGTTCCAAGCTATAACCAAGCCAAATACACACTGCTCTGCTTTTGGCTCATGTAGGAAGCAATGAAAACAGCCAGAAGGTGGCAGTTTTAGACCATTTTGAATAAGGGCTGCCAATGACTTTGCGCATAACTAGACTGACTCTATGTTTAGATTCAAACAAGAAACAATCTGAAAGATAGTTTTAAATTATTTATGTGATAATATAGTCAAGAAATAAAAAGGAGCTTTCATCCCAAGAGTGGTAAATTCAGCCCCATTTAGCTGTAGTCTAAATACAAAGACTACAACTGAGAAAACAGTTCCTTCAGGAGCTTCTCTATTTACCATACAGACATTTAGAAACAAAATGACTACATTTTCGGCTAAGACATTCCTATGCCTTTGGAATTTGTCAAGACAAGAGCATCCTCAAATTTTAGTCTAGCTCATGGTTAGTCAGCTCCTAATTTGTTCAGATGAATTAACAGAGCTGTGTTTGGTTTGTATTTCTCTTTTTATTGTTTTAACTTAGTTTTCCAGGTTACAATAATGTCTGGTAAATGGCAACACTCAAGAAAGTATATACAATAAATTGTTTAATTATAATAAACAGAGACAGTTAGCCAGAGAAGAAACAAACTTGCCTTTGAGAAGCTTGGGTTGCCAAGCCAGCTCAGAATTATGCCCTTAGAAACCATCAGGAGGTAATGGATAAAAATATTTGATTAAGTGTGCAGACAATAATTGGTTTTTTGTTTTTTTTTAGCAAGACAAATTGTTCCTTCAGAAATCTAACCCCAAAGATCACAATTATATGTTTGGGTCCTGAAATATTGGTCAGTGAAAACTACAAATAAATCTCAAAATTAACAGTGGAATAGCACCTGTTTGCATTAGGGTATCTGATAGAGCACCTTCACTTTACAGCTTTTCCCACAGGTAGACACTTAGTACCATGCATGATGTGTCATAATCAAAGGGACTGGCATAAAAACTAAGCTTTGGAAATATATGTGAATAGGAAAAAAAAAATAAAAAAGCCCAGCACATTACAACAGAAAAAAAAAAACCAAAAAACCCAGACTTTTTGTATATCTTTAGTCAAAGAACTTCTGTCTTTATAGATACCTGAAAAAGATCCCTTAAAATAGAACTCCCCTGTGCTCTCCTTGAAAACTTTTCAAAGGACAGCTGACCTCTTTTCTCACTTTACGCTACTGTCATTCATGAAGAAAATAAAACTTTAAGAAACTCAAGGACATAAAGCAAAAAGTTGGTAAAAAGCATAAGAAACAGAGAAAAGAGAACAGGGCATATTCAGCTGTGAGGTCAAATTTTACTATGGCGGAAGAAAGGAAGGAACTGAGATTCTGGATTTCAAAAGAGCACAAACTTTGATGAACTAAAGGAATCATTAGTTAAGTCAATTATATTGAAGAGGCTAGGGACTTGAATATGACAAAGGTCTGGAATTTCTTCCAGTCAAATTATTTAAAGTATTAGGAATTATGTATTCCAAGAGAGGGAAAAGATTACAGGAAGGGTGTAAACCCAACTGAGTGAATAAGCCGTTCAAGAAAAGTGTTATGGTAAAGCAGAGAATAAAGGAGGAATGAAAAAAAAAGTAATTTTTTGCAATTCCCTAAAAGGCACAGGGTGAGAAATCAAGTGATGATTAACGGAAGTCTGTTTGAGGGCCTACACTTTTCTCTAGCAAAATTTGAGACAGAAAATCAGATGGAAAAAAGGACTCCAACCCTTCAAGTGAAATTAAAAGTGAAGAAAAAGGCCTTGTGAGAATGTAAGCAGAGAGTAGAAGATATATATATAGCTCCCAGGAAAATCAATGTTTCTCCTAAGGTTTTCAAAATGAAGATTCTGCTAATCTATACAAAAAGACCATGTGGATGCTGGCAAATTCAAGTTTTGTGATACCACAGAGACTGCAAGATTCTTCTCTTTTCTCTGAGGATTGCATGTGGGCAGTAGTCCAAACTAGCAGCATTAAATTGCATGTTGTCTTCTGGATCAGCTATTCTGAAAATGGGGAGAAGAAGTACTGTCAAGTTTCTTTCTTCCATTTTGAATTTTGAGAAAGGCAAGAAACATGATTATTCCTCTATACTGCATTTTGGGCTTTACAGTACTGTAACAGAAGATTTTATCCTTGTAGCATATTTACATGTTTGCTTTGTTCCAACTCTCTGTCGTGATGCTTCAGCCTAACTACACTGTATTGTGTCTCTACAATTATTACATCCTCCAACACCTCACCATTTCTATATTGGCTATTCAGGTGCAAATGTCTCAGGTTTAGGATTAAAAAGACAAAAAAACCCTCCAATCTTCATCCCTATAAAATTTCTTGAGCTCTTAAACAGATTAAGCTATTAAAAGGAAAAACAGAGGAAAGGTCAGCAATGAAATAAAGCAAACAACACAAAACAAAATAAAACCAAACCTGATCAACCCTCATCCCCTAGTCCAAACTGACTTATAGAAAAACAAGCATTTGGAAGGAAGGACAGTGAAGTAAGCCATATGTAGAAAAGTGTTGCAGCAATTTGCATTTTATAATAACACAGAAATACATCATTCCCAACATACCTTTCATGTTAATCCTGTTTCATTCGATCCATATGCTTTGTGAATGAGAACTCAGGACATGGTAGCAATACTAGCTATCTCTTCCTATCCCCACATTCTGAGGCTCTTTAGAGAGGATATCAGAGATTCAGAAATAGAAGAAAAAAAGACAAATCATCCAGTCATATACACCCAATGTAATAGGAACAGAATTATGCGACAGAGAGTAACAGAGATTAAAAAATTTATTCTTCTGGGATTTAGTGGATTTAACACCTTCTTAACATCTCACTCATCATCTAGTTAATATGGTGTATACAACAATGATGTATTGGCGGATGCTCTGCCTGGAATGAGGTGAAACAACTGGAACAAGGCCCTGTGTGCAAAGCTCTCCATGGTAAATGAAGAAGGGGGCATCATGCTGTTTTTGGTGTTGAATAATGCAAAAATCTCTCTGATTCATCAATCCCAAAATTAAACATCCTGATAGTGAGATGAAGATAAGACAGACCTGGTTAAATATCCAGATAGAGAAACAAACAAGTGATACCACAGATAACTTATCTAAAGCTGCTGAGCTCACACAGCTGGCCAGGAGACTTTTGACAAAGAGTCAATCACTTTATAAATCTCAGTCCCAAATTTTAAGACCAGGGTCTTCTAACATACTCCTTCTTGGAGTGTATGTGTGGAGAGTATCTCCTTGAGTGGGGATGTCCCTTAAGGTTATTCCTGAAGGCTGAGCAAAAGACATGTGTCCGTGAATGTTGGTATCAGTGAGTAACATCAATCTCTACTTAATCATTGCTTTTGCTAGTTTTAATACAATTGATTTAATATAATCTGTTCAATTTTGCTTTATAGTGCACTACACTGTAATAGTTGTTATAGCTCTTCTTTCCACTGTATAGTAAATAATTCTAAGATCTTTTTGTCTAATAATTATCATAATGAATCATATATATTACTATATCTATATCTGGCTTTTCCATCTTTAATCCTGCAGACAAACTTATACAACTTATTCAATTTCACCTGTAATATCCTTTACACATAAACTGTTGATGAAATCTGGGGCTAAGATTGGATCCAGATGCACCTAGGCTCCTCTCTGAAAAGAGGTTTAGAAAGCAAGGGGATCCTTTCTGCATCTTGTGATTCAATGGGAAGGTTTCTTGAATAAATTTTCCCTGAAGGTCCCATTCTGCCTGTGACACTTTGTTAATTCAATTTTGCAAATATCTGATTTTGTACCTAATTTTTCTTCTACAATGATAAAACCCCAAAAAACAGCCTCCATTCATGAACTTCAGTTTTGCATTTTAACTTGTGCTTGCGGTTAAGAAGACACCTGTCATTCAGAACCTGTGAAGACTAAATAAGTACAAGGTAATCAGTGCAGAGGTTCAGCCAGAAGCTCACATTCTCCTCTGTGTAGTTGAAACAAAGCTTTCTTTGTGTTCTTCAGCAAGCTTCTGCCTGCTCTCTGCTTCAAACCACTCTTTTTCTGCTCCAGTTTACTACTGAAACCTCAGTAGGTTCCTGCTTTTGTGTTGATCACTTATGATACTGATTTACTGAGGACTCATTTTTTAAGAATTGGTATTTTCAAAGTTCAAGTTGTCTGAAATATAGGTTATCTTTATAATACCACTCAGAGAATTGGAACTACATCATCATAACAATCTTCATCATAGTTACTGCTGGAAATACACTTAGCACTTTCCCTTGAGTCAAGCTCATTGACTTCAGTGTGAACTTGATCCATCAAGTACATAATGTACTATGCAAACTTCAGAACAGAGCTCATTTTTAAGTACAGGAAGTATGAGCCGCAGCAAAAACTGGAAATGAAAGATGCTGGCCTGGATAAAAGATGCACATACAATTTAAATTAATTTCTAGCTTTTAAAATGCTTACCACAATTTAAATAAATTCATAGCTCTTAAAAAATTCATCACTTTAAAATCACTTGAGATTTCTTTGTAAGAATAAAAAGGGTTTTGAGGACCTCTAAGTTTTCAGGAGCCTGAACTTGCTAGGAAAGAAGATGTTCATGCCACTGAGCAGCTATTTACTGCCTTTATTCTGCTTCTCTGCACATGCTTGTTTAGATGGAAATCAGCTTAGCATAAAGTGCCAACACAAAGGTTGGTTTTGGATTTAGTGGCACAGAAAGACTCCGAGTAAAATTTATAAAATTTACCTTCCATGAAACAAGGTTTCTAATTGCTGTCCTTGCCTTCAATCTAACACATGATTAGCTTATGTTCTTTAACTCTTTTAGGCCTTTTCCACTAGAAAGACCAACAGGACTTTTGCATTAGCTAATATTTGAAGACTGGAGTCTTGTTTTCTGCTCAGGAATAAAATTTAAGTGAAACTCTATGTGTGTTCAGTCCAAATCCAAACCAAAGAGAAGGTTTTCCTTTTAAAAAATGCTACTGGGAAGGACTTTTGGATATTTAGGCTGAGTTTTGATGGTATGTAGTGGGCAATATATATATATATATACATATATATCACCTCACTTTAGCAACAGGAATCTACCTAAGCCCCATTAAATTTTCAGTTAATCCTTATTCAGTTCTGCTTTTAGTCTTTGCGTCTATTCATAGTGCTTTTGATTTAGCAATGATACGGATGCATGTCACACTCAAGACAGTGAACCTGTAGCTGCTGAAGAAACGCTCAGATAGTTTCATTTTATGTTAGAATTTGGCCTAGAATTAAACCTTCTGACTGCAAAACTGGCTATCACTGTATTTATCTCTTGGGTAATGCAGCTCCAAATCTTTTCTGTTATCTGTTTACATCCTCAGCGTTTACAAACTTTATCTGACTTATTTGGATTTCACCCACTTGGCCATTTGTTCAAGAAAACATGTGAACTCTGGTAATTTGTATTTCTTATATGCAGCTGAAAGGCTGGTTTTGGTTTGGTTTTGGGTTTTTTTTATAAATCTTGCGTGCAAGTCCCTGTCTACACTTGAGCTGCCAGTATTAATTCTACCTTGAAACAAAATTTTCATGGTGGACCATTAACTCTGATTTTCCTGCATGACACTCACTGCAGCTAGCCTCTCCTGTCAAGAAAATGATTTTTCTGACAATCAAAGATGTTTCTGCCAACTTACTGGCAATAGTATCTCCAACATAGATTTTATAAAGTCTGTCTCACTACCTCTGCTTTCTTTCTGGTGTTCTTTCTCAGATTTGGATCTTTATTGTTAGGTGGTTTTAAGCTTCAAGGAGCAATTTTGAATCTTAAAGAGGAAAAAGGAAATAAACTTGATTAATTCCCTTAGGAAAAAAGTGCCTGAACTTTAATATCTTTTCATTCTGGATGACTTTAAAAATATGCTTCTGCTTCCTGGTGGAAATCTCACTGTTTCCTGTGAACTTAGCAGAAAAATGTTGTGGGTTAGACAGGAAACATGTAGTCCTTAAAGTTTTGTGAACAGGCAGAAATTGTAAGCCAGTGATTCCAGGGGGAAAGAGAACACAACACAGAAAGCTTCTGTCATAAGTTTTCTCTCATATCATTCCATTCTTACTGCTTGACAATGAACGTAAAAATATACCACACAGGCATTGCTTGTCCTGGAGGAACTGATGGTATTGTTCTCTCTACTATTAAGGTTTTGCTATTACTTTGAAACTGGTATTTTTGAGAAAAAAAGCGCAAAACTTATTTGTGCAGTTCCATGGGTGTGTCTTTGTGAACCATGAAGAATTCTTGTGTGGAGGTTTTACAAATAATGGATTTACCTACCTGTTAGCTCATTTTGTTTGGGAAAAAAAAAATCAGTTTTTTGGTTTTTTTCTGTGTTTGTTTGGATCTTTTCTGCATGAAGGACAGACAATCACAACATGTCTGCTCCAAATCACATAAGCCTGAGATTTCTTAGGCTTGCCAAAAGAAAAAGAATCAAACAACCTCATAATTTATGAGGTTCTGACATTGAGGGATGGTCTACTTTAGTTGTAGATGTGTCCAAAGACATTTGGTTTTTGTTATACATAAAAGTGTATTTGTTTTTTTAAAAAAAATATATGTAGGTCCTTCAAAATGCAAAATGCATGAAGCCTTTTTAATATTGATTAAAAAAAAGATAGTCTTTCAGGACTTGATGTCTAGCACATCTGCCTTGGTTGGAAAATAAATTCACCCAAGCAGGATAAAATGTAGTTTAACACAGAAACTCTTTGGTACATTAATTAAACATGTTAATGTTCATAACCATTCAATTAAGAGTATTACTTAGGGAGGAATCACGTTAATATACATTGCTGCATTGAGATTGCAAACAGAAGTTTGTTTTGTTTGTTTCTTTAATTTAAAGAGAAAAATTTAAAAGTAAATAATTTCTGGAAATATGAAATATCAACAGATATTAAGGGAGTTACATGTAACCAGAAGAAAAGAAAACTTGAGGGACATGATCTCACACTGTAAATATTTTTAAGACAACATTTCAAATGAATAACAGGATTTTTTTATAATTTCTGCTGGCAATAAGACAAATATAGCTCACAGAAGCCATGAGAAGGAGATGGTGGTTAGAATACATTAAAACAATGGTATCAAATATATTTAAAAAGAGCATTAGAAGCAGATGAGAGGAAGATTAAAGGAGAGGTGTGCTTTCTTTATGCGAAAGAGTAAGCAAGTACAGCAGTGGGAGTGGCCTAAGAAGAGCTGCTGCAGAGACAGACCATGACCATTGTAATACTAACTCTTGGGTCTGAAAGAACACATATTCAATTTCAGCCCCATCTTTCTGATTACCTGTTTGGTACAAGAGACTTTTATTTGTGTACGTTTATCTACAAATCTTATCTACAAAACCCATCTTCCATCCAAGAATATTGTATGTAATAATAATAATAATAATAATAATAAGTCAAAATTGTATTTTCTTGATCAAACACAGGGTTCTAAGAATACCACACATCAGACTTTCCTAAATGATGGGATGTGCCTTTACAGATTATCTCAGAGGTAGATTACTTTTGCTCAAACATTTTTATTTTATTCCTTTTTATTCTTTACAATTAAATTTTCCATTAAGTATTCTATAATCTGGTGATGAATTGATTAATTGTGAAACCTCTGAATCCTGCTTAAGATGTTAATAATTTTCTGGTAAATTAGTTTAAGGATGACTTCTTCAAATTTAAGGATTGCTGTTGTCTCTGTTTTCCATTTCATTGCTGTCTATACATGAAGAAAATGACAATTTAGGTGTAAAACTATTGCTCTAGTGAAAGAATTTTATTACCTGAATCTTTGGACTAGTTTTCATTTCTGTTCATTTTCAGTTGATACCATGAAAATTCTAATATTTTACTAAAAATTTATAAATAGTGTACATATTCATGCCTAACATAGTTTTAATTAGGAAAGTTTCATGCATAAAAATGTAATTAAACATCAGTAATTTTTTGGGTTTTGCCAAATTCTCAGGTTGTACTTTCTGACAAACTCAATTTGTTATCTTCTGGTCTTCATTTTCAGCCAAAGACAGTTTACAGAAAGACAACTTAATTCAACTGAAACTGATCCAACAAGAGCAAGACCAAGCTCTGTTAAAATCATCAATTGAGGCAAAATAGTGAAACATTAAATTAATGTAGTTAGGCTTAAAGATACAACCTACAATTGCATTGTTCAAACACAATTTTCTCTAGTTTCAATCCATGCTATGCATTCACTTGAAGAGCTAAGAGATATAAATAATCTGTTACTCCCTCTGTTGCCTCTGTTGCTCACAATAAGGCCTTCCTGGAGCCTTCTCTAATTAAAGAAGCTACTGATCAGGTTAGGGTTTTTCATACTAGAAAAGATAGAAAGGGACAATTAGGGGTATGGTGGAGTTGTGTATTGCATAGGAAATGGAAGAATGTTCATAGTTTGTTCAAATATTATGAAGTATGGACATCAGCTATAACTAGAGTATAGCAGATTAGGAGTGAACAGGAGGATGTGCTTCTTTATGCTGTTATTATTTTGAAATTGTGTATTTCCTTGTCAACTGACAGTTCAGATGCTAAAAATTAATGTGATTGTAAAAAGTTCAATGAGGGAAATTCACTCTGAGAAAATTCAAAGGCCGTAATACAAAATGACAGCATGTTCATATCTGGAACCTGAGGGGTAAGATTCTGGAGAAATTATACAATAGTTTTATGCTGTTATGGTATTTTTCCAAGATGTCATAATTAGAGAAGATAACAGCCCAGAAAGATATTATGGTTGATGTTGTGGCCCCTCTTTCTGTGTTCATGATCTAGTTCCTTAAATACAAGTGTCTTACCTAAAGTAGAAGTCATAGCATCCAAATAAGGGCCAAAAATATAAACCCTATGATTCACTTTTACAGTAACTCCTATTCACTACTTTTGCTCATAACTTTATTTATATATTACATATCTGAGACAATAACTAACCCCCTTAATATCAGAACTTCAAAATTAATTAATCTCATAAAATATCTGCATCATTTTATAACCAGTGTAGTCATATGGACACCCATCCCTTTTTTTTTCCTGAGACTTTGAATCAGGTGTTATTTCTCTTGATGTTCATGTAATATTATGTAGCTCTGTAAACACACTTTCTCCCTTTCTTTCAGGTTAGTAGTAAGAATAATAAACTTTTGAATAAAACTGCCATTCTTTTCCCTCTAAAGTTAGCCTATCATGGTTTTGGTTTTTACGAAGTCTCATTTTGTTATAGCAGTGTATGAAATAGACTGCTATGATTATAACATTTTATTTCTAGAAATCCCAATCCAAATTATTTAGTGTATTAATAAAATCTCTTGACATTCTAGTGTGGTAGAGAGGCACTGTTTTTACCCAAAGGAGTCAGAAGCAAAATGAAAAAGAGAAAGACCATTTTAATTCACTCGGGAACAACAAAAAATTTAGTCTGTCAATACAAGGTAGTAAATCTGTCTGAAAAAGAGCTTAAAAATAAGACAGAATGGAGAACTGGAAGGAAAAGAAAATGGGAAAATTCAAATATTGTATTCAAAGAAATTTATATTGCCTATGGGAAATTCATCTGTATAGTATTAAATACAAATTAAGATTGTTGGGCTTGGGTAGGGTCTTAAGAATTTTCTCTCATAATTTCAATTGAAATACAATGTGTTCTATGCTGTTATCTCCTGTTATAACCTTAATTTTTAAATGGTTCTGATTGCCTTTTTTTTTTGTGCACAGGTCACCCTAATGATATTAAAAGACTCTGTAGACTAGGAGAAATAAAACAACCTTTTTTTTTATGTGGTACAAATAAATTCATGTTTTACTTTTGACTTCTGTGAACTTTGCTTAACTCCCACACTACTCAAACTCATTAATTGCCTTTTAGGATTTCCTGAAAGAGTTTACATTGTAGTATGGATGGCTTGTTGGTATGAATAGGAAGACTGCTGAAGGAAAGAAGAAGACAACTGCTCTATCATGTATGTTAGATTTTATTCACCAACTAATTAATATATTGCAAGTTATTCTAATAAATTTCCAAGTGTTGGTAGATAGGCATGGTGTGGTTTTTTTGTTTAATTTTTGGAATTTTTTTAAACTCACTAAAAACCTGTAAAGAAACAAACAAACAAAAAAAACCAGATGAAAATAAGTTTGGGTAACTATTTCCTGTTTGGATTTCTCATTTGGTATAATGCATCTAATTATGTATTTCATAAACAGAAATGTAATTTAAAATATGTATGCAAATACTGTACATCAATGTGCTCTCTACGAAATCTGACAGTTTCACATCCTTTCAGAGCAACACCTGAAAGGTTAATTTCCATAGGATGTTTCAAATGACACTAGATACTCACACATGTGCAACTGAATTCCTTCCAGACTTTCCAAATGTGGCTATGAAGTGCTAAAACATACGACTCAGGATGGTGCCTAAAAACTGAGCTTATGACTCATATGACTTTTTTATTACTTCATTATTTTTCTAGGTTTTAAAATTTTATTCTTTCTGTGTCAAGAGAGGAGATTATGAATATATACATTTTTCCTGTTGTTTAGTGGTGTACTGTTGAGTCAGAAGTCTTGTCTTGAATCTTTCAAAAATCAATAATGTAGTTCTGAGACGTATGTCTCAGTTCACTTGCCCTTATCGGACTTCATCTGAATTTTTATTGTCTAGCTAGAATATTTACTAGAATATTAGAAATGACATGGTATGATGGAAATTTGTTTTTCAAATCTTTTTTATATTGCAAAACTTTGCAAGACTAAAGGAAGAAGTGATTTGGAAGGAGCACCTGTAAAACTGACAAAGGCAAGTAAGGTGAGCTTCAGCTAGAAAAGTTGTTCTTGTCAATTTCTATCCATAACATATAATAATAATAATAACAACAACAACAACAATAATAATAATAATAGTATAGGATATGTTTCTAGTCAGGACTTGCATGCACCTGTAGAAGCTGGCTAGTGTGAGTGTAGTTCCAGTGAGGCTGAACCAAAATCAGTAAATCCCATCAGTATTTATTAACATAAGCTCAGTTATGAACTAAATTTCTATGACAAGACCAGCTTGTTTTTCATTGTTAACAGAGACACTGATGCAGGTAATGTAATTAATATGGTTATGTAATTGTTGTAAAGTGCCCACAGTGGCCATATGGATGCACTGCTAGAAGTAGTCTCATTTTGCCTTCAATGCAGCTGATAGAAATTTTACTGTGGATTGCAGTGAGATTACAACTGGGATAAACTGCATGAGGCTGTAGGAATAGATCACAACCAATAACAACTATTATAGATGCTTACTCCATTAAAAAATAAAAAAACCCTTTTTGGTAATGTGGCAGTATAGCAAAATTGTTATCACTGTTACTGAGAGTGGATGATTACATTAAAAGGAGTCCTGTAGACTACATGCAGCAGAAACAGTTTCACTAAGTCAATAAACGTTAGTAATTTTCATTCTAATTATGTTTTTTTGTTCTTAGGTGGTTTAAAACCATGGGAGACGTGAATTGTACAAAAGAGTGTTTTGTTATTTTCAAAGTTTTTCTTCATTGTCCTCATCAAAATTGCTGTGATTTTAACTACTTAGACACTAAAATTGGTGCTTTAATTTCTGATTTTAGAATTTGAAAGCTTGTCCAGGAATCCTTTTAGGACTTTTTGAAATGAGACTTAACATATAAAAATCTTCATGCCATTTTGACAAAAATGAAGTATTTAATAAATAATCTTCTATTCCAAAAATAGAAAAATATCCAAAAAATGGAAAGAGACAGAATAGGAAAGGAGTTAACTTTTTTTTTTCTTTCAGTAAAAATGGAATGGGAAGATGTAAAGGACTTTTATGATTCCATAATGGCCAAGATGTGTTACACTTTTGCTCATATATCAAAGGGTTGAAAGCTGCAAAAGCTTCAATACCGAAGAGAGCTGCTCAGGGCCAGGAAAATGTCAACCTTTCTTTAAAGGTTCAACAATATACTTCTGCTTCTCATCTCTCATGCAGGCATTATACTAGTCATTCAAATCCCTGGGATGTCTAGGATACCGACTCTCATACAGCATCAAAAATACTGGGTCAACTGTGAATAAATGTAACAAAAAAAAAAGAAAGAGGAAAAAGCTCTAGAGAAAAAAAAAGAGTAAAATCTGTAGCTGGATGAGTATCATGCAGGTTTCTTTGGTGTCACAAGAATACCCCCAACTGAATATTAGCACATGTTCACTTTAGGTAGAATGACCCAGCTTAAGCAAAAGTGTGGGGTCAAAGATCAATGTAGCTTTACTTATCACATCAGCCAAATATATATTAGAAAAAGAAAAAAAAAAAAAATCTGTGGAATGAAACCCTGACTTTTTATGAGCAGAAACTTACAAATGAAGAAATACTCAAGAATTCAGCTAAAATCCCTCATTAGCCAAAATAAAACTCACCTTATCTTAATGCTCAGCCTTCTATCCAGTTTTGCTGGGCTGTTATTGTCTTAGGATGGAACTTAAGGTCATGGTAACTTTCTTTAAATGTAAAATTAGGGTGCAAACTGAAAATCAAGTAAAAATAAATTTTCTTCATTGTTTAAAATTAAATAGTTCTGGCAGTTGTTTTAGATTAAATACAGGACAAATTTTACAGAGATGGTTTAAAGCAGATGCTAGGAAAAAATATGTAATTACAGCTGAATTTCTTTTTATTTGAGATTTCCTTCAGAAAAAGTTCTTTTTGATTATGCTATACACATTTCATAGATTTATCTACATTTCCCTAACGTCTATGCTCTTCACTGGCTTCCAGAGAAACAAGTGTAGCTTATATTAAGGTTCCAAGGATTCTTTAGTGTGTTCAAAGGAATGATCTTGAAATAAGACTGTAAATTTTAAAAACAGGAATATACAAAGAAGTATGCCCCCTCATGGTTCTATTATTTGCTGTATATTTTTAGGAACACAATGTTTACTGTTTAATTGTTGTGCTTCACCAGTTTCTTTCTTGATCAAATTTGACACATGGCAGAAGTCAGGCAGGAAAAAACACTTTTATTCCAAGTTGTCCATGCCTCAAAGTCACCATATGCAGGAAAATCAAAATGACAACATGAATTATAACCAAATTCTTTTTCATATATAATCTACAGACCACTGGAGTAAACTATTTTGAATTTACAGTGAAAGTATAAAACACCAATAGTCATCTGTCACTAGGCTCCCAGCAAATGTGTAGTTGAACTAAGTTAAACTAAGTTAAACTTTTCAGATAACATACAAATGAACTTTTATTTTCTTAGGAGTTTCAGTTGCCTTCACGGTAAGAGAAATACCAATAAACCTGCCAAAATAGTCTTTAAATTGTTTACTTTGTTTTCTCCTCAATAAATGAATAAAGGAATAATAATTTTAAGAGCCTGAATAATCTTTAAAAAAATATCAGGTAGACATTTTTTGCCATCTTGAATAATAATCTTGAATAATCTCACTGAACACTGTCTTCCTGATGTACAGATATACTTCAATGTTTTGTGTCCAATCCTATGGAAAATGATGGATTCATGCAAATGTTTTGCTTATGATCAATGTGTGTCAAAGCCAGTAATATTACAGACAGTAAAGGAATCCAGGCACTTAAAACTGATTCTCTCTCTGAAGATTATATTTTTCTCAGGTAGGAAAAAAATCTTAAATTGTGAAAGAAATATGATAATAAAAAAGACTCTGGATTGTATTTAATTTGAAGGTCAATGAGAAGTTTTCTTGGTTTGTAAGCAACAGCTCAGTCTTCTGATGAAGTCATTCAGTGACCTAATTGTCACTGAATACCAACTGAACCTTAATTTTTTTTTTTTTCTTTTTTTCTTTTTTTCTTTTTTCCCTCAAGATTAGGCAAGTCACCATGAATATTTCTGGGAACAAGATCTTTTCAACAGCAAAAAAATAGACCCTTACATAAGATATCCTTCCTTAAAAGCAAGAGAGAAAAATAATTTCTGTAGACAATACTGCTACCTGATTCATGAGTTTGATTTACAGCCAGTTCAAGTTTGAGTAAACAGGATGAGTGGCAAAGAAGACTGTGTTTGTACAATAATTTCTGCAGAAATACATTTCTCATCTCTTCCCTTTTCTCTTACTAGGTCATGGAACACTGGGATTGCTTGTATAATAAAAGGTCTCATACATTCCTTGTTAAAACTATACCATGAAATGTCAAATAATAAAGATTATAAAAGAATGTCTAGATAGCTATTGTGTGAGAATTCTGTCATGGAATATATTGCATTAATGTTTGTGGATATATGTATGCATATATTCATATGAAGGTTTCAGAGAGGGCAAAAGATATACTGATGTGCCAGCTGAAACAATATGTCAAAAAGGGATTGCTTATACCCTTCAACTCTAATTAAGTCAATGTACTATTTCCTAGATCAAAGAACAAAGAACATTTTGTTCTGTCCCTTATAAAGCAAATAACTATCCATACATTGAATTATGCAAGTGACATGAGAAACAATAATATCATAAACTGTTGTGGAATAAAATCAACAGTTGTCAAAATTACTTTTATTTTAATGGAAAATGTTATGACTTCATTAGGTGGTAATCAAAATCCAGACTGTTTGATGTGTTGTAGGTGGATGACTAAAGTCTTAGCTTACTTATCAGTATGTGTGTTGGAAGGGATCATGAACACTTGATGCATGTGTGACAGTTTAAGGTGACTATTTCCCATCTATTTTGCTACTAGTAAAGTCCTTCAGAAAATGGAACTATTGTGTCAAATGAAATAATTTATTTATAGTGCTTTTAGTATCTCAGTTAAAAGAATTATTAAAGCTATAAAACTATAGTTCCTAAACTGACTGGTTAAAACAAGGTCTAGCAAGAAAAGAGATAATATCCTCCAGTATTTTTCTGATTCAAAAATAATTTACACAGTGGTTTGGCCACTGACTTGTAGCCCAAGCAAAGATCATAGAAGACAGATTAAATTCAAAGTTTACTTAATCCAGAAAACAAGGTGGCTTGCTTGACTTGAAACTCAGTATAGAAATTGCAGCAAGGACTTTTATAACTCAAATGAACCTTCAGTGACTGAAGTTTAGTATCATGACAGAAGGATTGAGTCGTAGAACAGTTTGAGCTGGAAGGGACTTTTGAAGTTTACCTAATCCAACAACCCCTGGTCTGAGGGACATCTTCAACTAGATCAGGTTGCTCAGAGCCATGTTCATCTGCTTGACCAGTAACTCAGTAGAGGGTCTGAAATCTTCCTCAGTTTTTTGAACTGGATTCACATGTCAGTATACATACAGGTTAAATTTCTGTCTTTTGCTTTGTAAGAATTACCATACTAGATAAATCCTTCCATTTAGATTCTAGTATAGATTGTGTGCATTAACACCCTTTTTCCTAGTTAAACATACACACTATTTTAGCTCTGGCTAGGCAGTCCATGATGTTTTGTCACTGGCTGTGTAGAGATTGAAAGTTGTATCACTGTATTGTCTAACAAGCTGCCTGCAGAACAGAAAAAGGCTGGCATGTGTGCGGGTTGCTTAGTCATCTGCTTTGTTATTTTGGTGGCTGTAACAGGGGGTAACACGAGCTTCCAGCTCCCTAAACTCGGTGGTGCAGAGGCTCAGGAACTCTCCCCAGAACTCTCACTCTCTATTGACTTGAAATGCTACCTGCACCATAGCTTGGAGCATTGTCACCTAGAAAAAGGATTTTGTCCTGGGCATCCTTCGCTCAGCAGTCACCTAAGCATGTTCCAGGTTTGCATCAGTCTGCTCCGGTGACAGACACAGAAATAAATTAATGTGGAGACAACATTTCATCCATACCAATACAGCAGAAGATCTTCCAGTTATTAGATGTTGTTGCAGCAGCAGCTCTACAGTCCTTTCTCATTTTAGAAGTCATGACTAAAATTGACCCGGAGATCCAAACATTTCCCGATGTCTAAAATATTGATTAGTGCAATTTCACTGTCAACTCTTTTTCCTGAAGGAGGTTTTTCTGCACTTCAGTATTTAGAAAGACTTATGTGCACGATACTCCTGTAGAGAGGCATAATTTGATCAGTCATGCCAGATAAATGTTCATTAACACTAATATTTGTACACATTCAAAGTGCAAACAGTGGTGATAAGATATATATATCTGTGTGAGTAAAAAGATTTTCAGGAAACTGCTATGATGCACACAGCTCTGTAAATATCTAAAGTGACAATAATACATTACACTTTTCATAGTGAAAAATACATGTCTGTATTTGAAGAAAATAGTCAACACTATTTTGAATTAAGTGCCGTTACAAAATATGCTAGGTGACAAAAAGCAGAAAGATCTCTGATGGCAGGACAAAGATTTAATATAGATTAAGAAAATAATTTTTAGAAAATAAGATATCCTACAACATCAGACACTCTATTCCACTTCATGAGAATTCAATGCCCTCATACAAAGAGAAATTTGTTCCATCTCCAAAAAAGTAAGTATTGATTTGGGACTGCTACACTAACATTTTTCATGACCACTTTTACCAGGTTTTCATTCTTTGGATGTTTAGGTCTTTTTTTGAGGTGGGGGTAGTAAGTGTGGATTAAATCAGACTGCTGGTTCCATCATTTCTTAAGTGAACTTACAAGCTTTTAGATCTGATCAGTAGCTTTACAAAAATTGCAGCCAAAAGTGTTGCACAATATAGAGTTTATTCAGACTGGCTTAATAAAGACATCAGATGGGGGAGCTGCATTCCAGTGTGAGTCTGTTCCGTGCTTTTTCCCTTTTTCATCTCTGATTGGCTCAGCTACTGTAAGCTATATTTTGCTGAAGAAAAACCTCTCCATAACAGTGTACCTTTGTGCTTTGCAATGCACACACATAGAAGAGAGCATGCCCACACTCAGACAAAAGAGTAAGGAGGAGAAACTCTGCCCTACTTCAGCTACAATGAGATCCTAGCTGAAATAATCATCATTAAAACTGAAAATCTGCTAAGCATTTTGTCAAAACAGAGTGTAATTTTGAGCTGGGGAAAAACAACTGACCATGAGAATTAAAGATAACAAAATCTTAACACACAGATGAAGCAATTTGTTTTAGGTGCTGAAAAGTGCTTTCATCTGAATATTTTCACTCTGATGTGTTTCAAATCTTAATGGCAAATTTATCAGGGACTCAGAATTGAAGAGTTAATTATTTCTTGACTTTACATTACCAATCGATGCTGTTTTATTATAAGGCTGGGTGAGTAGGAATAAAAGAAAAAGGTATCCATTAAAGTTCTCTTTTCACATAAAAGGACACACTGAAAGGACATGAAAGAGGTGGATAGTGAATTTAAACCAGTTACTTCAAATGTCATTACTGTCTCACTACAGACAAGGCAAAAATATGCACGTGGTGTACACTGGTTTGCTTCCAGACTGAGGAATCTTCACAGCAGCAAGTTAAAAATCAAATTCAACCCCAAACCCAAAGTGCACAAACCTGCCAAGAGTTTTACCATGCTATTTGGTGCTACATTCATGGCACATTGGATAGCATTTCTTCCCTTCACCTTTCCACATTCCAACCCTTGTTATCCTTAGCGATATTTTTTGAAAATTATGCTGATAGAAGTTTGATGTGGAAGCAAAGCATTCAGAAGTTTGGAAATTTCAAATTGAATGCTTCCAGGAGCTCTTGAGGTTTCTGATGTGCATGTTAATTATGTGATTGCATCCTACCACTATAGGGGCCGTCTTTCATCTGGCACAGATTTTTTCCACAAAGGGACCAGTATCTTTTTACATTATAACAATTGTGTATCATCTGGTATTGTCCCCAATGACCAGTGAGAGTGGTAGGTGTATGGTCTTTTTCCCTCCAAAGGAAATTCAGCAGGGGCAAGTCTGTATGGCTCTTGAATAGGACTAGATGTAAATATTTAATCATAATTTTTCCTAGGGGATGAAACAGCTCTGATGAAGAAACCTCAGAGTCAAATCATCTGGATGTCCATAGAAAGCTTGAATAGCCTGAGTGTCATATCTTTTGAGCTCTTCCTGATATAATAATAACAACACAAACAGCTTTGCTCTTAATATAATTCTACTATGCTGTTGCAGTAGAAAACCAGAACCAGACCATTTTCCCTTCATGAGGAGTACATAAAAGACTGTGTTTCCTACAGATACTGGAAGCATTTCTTTTTCTTCAAGGCACCAGTGAAGTGTGCAATGTATATGCATATGTATAGGTATATGTATATGTGTACGTATATGTGTATGTGTATGTGTATGTGTATGTGTATGTGTATGTGTATGTGTATGTATATGGGAAGCAATCATTTTCATACAAACTGAAATTTTTGGGGCAGCAAATGTGTCTAAGAACAAAAATACAGTTATTCTTTTCTCATAGTTTAAATCTTAGAATAATCATAAGAAATATACCATGGCTGTTAAAAAGAAAAAGACACAAAGAAAAAAATAATCTCTGTAACTGGAACTTGTTTACTTGGGGGTTTTTATACTTTCTTTTCATTTTAAGGAAAAAATTTCAGCTTGATCAGAAGCATACTGTGGAAGACTATAATTGTTATCAGATTAATTATATTTAATGTTTTCTTAATATGGTATTTTTGTTGTAACCTTTTAATCATCAGAAAATTGTAGCTGTACAAATTGTATTTCTGCTGAAGATAGCTTGGAAGTCTACCAGATGTAAACAGTGAACATGGAAGGAAACTGTAAATCTGTTAAGTGTGTCAGATGAACAAAAATTTTTATCATTTAACCTAAACCTAAGCACTCTAAATTTTATTGCATCTTGTAGCTGTGTTTGAAAATGAAATGCTAAATGGACAGCAGTTAAAATATTGTTAAACACATTTAAAAATGGAATTTAATATATAATATGACAATCTGTTTGCCCATAGAACAAATATGCACCTGCACACAAGCTTTTACAGCCTCAAAGCTTCAGTGAAATATTGCTTGTTTGCAGAATGGGGAGGTGGGAAACACAGTGTCTGAAATAGGTAGGAATTAGGACAACAACAATTTTCCAATATTTGTAGTGCAGTGCTGTATTGCATTGCTTTTTGCTATGTGAAAATGTTTTGGGGTGAACAACTGATTCTGCCCACAGAGTCCATGTGGATACTGAGGTCATAGAACAGATCTTAAGAAAGTAAATATGCCAATCAAGTCATAGAGAATGAGAAGCCCCGAAGAAAATAAATGTGCTCAGCTCTGCTTCTCTCAAAAACCTAGGCAACCATCTCTAAGATTCAAGATGGCATTTCCCCTCATATAATTTTAATACCTGTGGTGCTCCATGCCTGCTCTATTTCTTTTCCACAGAAACCAGTAGTAACAAAAGCACCAGTAGAAGTTTACCTTGTAACAAAGATCTAATTACAAAAGAGAGTGATAATTGTCTAGTATTGTCTCTACACCCTTGAAGTCATGGAAGATAATGTTCTAAATCAGTAAGAATTTAATACATAGAATGAAAATGATCTGCCTAAGAAAGGAAGATATTCAGTATGCAAAGGATATTCTAGAAATTTTAGAAGTCATTCTTCTGAGAGAATTGACATTTTCCCTGGAAAATATTAAATGAAAAATTTCAAAATTCAAAATTTGTTTTAACATACAGTCCTTGTAAATAATTTTCTCTTAACACTGGAGACTGCAGTTCTGTACTAAGTTATTACACAGCCTAGCAATTCTAATATGTCTATTATTGATTCAAAAAGAACATATGAGTTGATCAATTCCATTTGTAATTACATTTGGGAAAAGGGATTATAGAGACAAATACTCAGCTGTTTTGTTCCCATGTGTTTAACATGAGATTAATCACTGAATCAATCTTTCCTATGCTCTTACAGTATTGATGAATTCTAACCCTTCTCTAAGTCTTGCAAAATCTAGTCCCAGCATCAGGGTCCTTAAGAACACAAAATGAAAGCATTAACTTCATGAAACAATTTGTTCTCACATCCTTGAATTATAGTCACCATACTACAGGATAGATATGAATGTCATTAATTATGTGAATGTATATTTCATATTTCTCGTTAATTTTGCTACTTTACGTTTTATTTAAAATGGAGCACTGGAGACTTCCTTTTACATACTGAAATATATAAATTGACAGTTCTTCTGTCCCAGATGCTATGTTCTGTCCTGAAAGGCCTATGACTTTAACATGTTCTTTTCAAGGGGAAAGGAAATGGAGCCTTTCATTTAAGAGTATACCTTCAACTGTCGCATAACATCCAATAACTTGATGTGAAGCTGACAAAAAAGGCTAAGTTTATATCCATGTACAGTAAATGGTGCAAACATCAGAACAAAGACTTCCAGTGTTGCAGGGTTGATATAACTTTACTAGTGTTCTTCTGCTCTTATTTTTCATCCATTAACATGCCTCTTTCATTAAACTAATGGGACTTTAACTCTCAATTTTTGCCTTGATAAGAGATACATGATCACCACAGGTCCACATACCATGCTGTTCGGTAAGTTGTAGCATCTGAATCCGAAAAACAAACCAAAGAAAGGAATTCAAGAAATCAGGGTGCAAAATAGTATTGTTCTAGTCCATTCTTCAAGAGTGCCTTTCTCATGATTGCATCCCTGAACATACTTAAGACTGATGTGTGTAGTTTTTCTCTTGTTCTGGTACACAGAGCAGACAATTTCTACATAGTAAAATTGCCATGTTCTGGCTCATCTGCTCTCATACAACACTTGGAGTCATGAGATAATTCCAAAGAGGTAATATGTGGAAACTGGTGGAAAGACCATATATGCATACAGTGTATTTTTTTTTTTTGTTAGATTTAATCAGATTACAAAGAAATTTTACTTGCATATGGTACATTGCAGTATTTTCATTAATATTATGAATCATTAATGGGGCATATATTTTAAATAGATTTTCAAGTAAACCCCATTGAAATGTATTTTCAGCATTTTCCAGAACTGGGCCAACTGTCAAAGTAAACACATCAATTAGAGAAATATTTTCTCAAAATGTAACAATTTATAATACCTTCATATGTGAAACAGTTACAACAGGAAAGAGTTACTTTTCTTATTTTCAATTTTTTAAACTTTCTGAATAAAAATGTTTGGAGTGGCAAAACAAATCAGAGAAAAATGAAAAAAGAATAAGAGTACATAGCTGTATTTATTAGATGAGGAGAAGAAAAAAATTAAAATACTTCAAATTAAATTTTCAAAATAACATTTAAAAATTTGAGGTTTGAAAACTGCTGAAAAGGACCAAATATAAGCTAAAGAAATATTCTGAATTTAATGCAATGTCTCGCAGCTCTCCCAGGGGTAGGGATCAGCTGATTATTTCTGGCCCTGCCTCTTCCTTCTGTTCTAAACGCCCTGCTACCTCTTCACCCCTCCCTAAACAGATTGGTTTTGTCCTGGATTTCTTCTTCTGTACTCGGGTGGCTTCTGCTTTTGAGGAACCAGTTTGTTCCTCTGGTTCAGCTGCAGTTTGAGTGGCCACAGTGCCTGCTGGTCTGCTTTCCTCCTCCTCCCCCAAGGACACTGCCTGGAATCGAGCTCTGTATGACAAAGAGTAGTCAGAGCCCAACATACTGCAGTAAGTTCCTCCTCTCTGGAGTTGTCACAACATTCTCCTTGCAAATATTCTGTTACATTTGGGCTCTTGTTGTTTTGGAATGGTATTCTCCAATTTAGTGTTCCCACTGAAACCCTGTGCCGCTATCTCACCTCCCTCTCTCATCCCCCTCAGGATGGGGAGGGGAATTGGAGTCACAAAAGGTAATCATGGATTGAGACAAGAACAATTTACTGGAAATGGCAATGAGATAAGAAAACAAACACCACCAGCAACAATATTAACAACAAAACTGTACATGAGGGAGGTGATTGATTCACGTGCAAAATGCTCACCATGGACCCTGCAGCTTCGTATTCCCCTGACCCAGAAGCAAACTCTTCCCCTGTGCCTGGAAAATGACATGAGGTGAAACAGAACAACCTCTGGGTCCAGCCATCTGCTCTCCGGCTAAAATTAACCCTGTCCTGGCTGGACCCAGGGCACCAGGAAAAGAATTTGACATTTGTCCTTGCTAATTTCATACAGTCTTTAAAACTCTCTCTATCAAGGTCTTTCTATGAGGCCTTTTCTGCATTCAAGAGAATCAACAGGTTCCCCTAGTTTAGCATCACTGGCAAACTCAGTGTGCTCACAGCTGCAATGTCCAGTCAGTGATGAAAATATTGCAGAGAACTGGAACTGAAATTGAACCCTGGGGAAAACCATGTAGAAACTGGTGATGAAAGTTTATTTTCCGCAGTCCATGCATTCACTCACTGGATTTACAATTTTTTAGGCACAATCTCCACCCCTGAATTTATTTGGTTGGATGGAAAATTCTAAAAACTGAGATTAAAGTTAAAGAAATAAATAATTCCAAGGGATAAGAACATAATGATAGAAGGAAAAGCAAAAAAGTTGAATTCAGATTTTAAAAGTTAAAAAAATTAAAATTTAAAATAAAATAATTATATTACTTTAAGTTTCATAAGGTGCAAAACCCGTAAGAATAACAGATTGAAAAAGTAATCACAATGCCAGCCACTGAAGTGACCTTTCAGCCTGTGCATTAGAAACTTAGATGTAAATCTTTAACAGAGCCAAAGAAAATTTTTGGGTCACCTAAAAATTGTGTTGCAGGAGTTGAAGGTTTTCATACAGTAAGATATTAATATCAGTACTAATTTTTAGTATATGTGCTCTAGTTTATCACCACAGTAATTGCATAATGGTGTGATAATTAGAGATAGGTATAGAATAAAAGACATATAAAAGAAAAATGGCTCACTTATTTTTGGGACAAGAAAATTTATATTTAGTTTTTTCATCTAATCTTCAGAATATATAGACATATCAAAAAAATTCAAGATGGCTGTGTTTGTTAAAGGAATATCCTGAAAAATCTGAAAGAACAATTAATACCTTTTCCCAATATGCCTGTGAGAGAAAAGACTTTTATGTAGAAAAGTAATGAATTTTCTTTTAAAGTAGTTTAAAGTATTTTCATATTTGATGGGTAAAACAGAAAACACTTGGATTATATCATAATGCTCTTCATTAGAATTTGAAGGGCATAATCCTAGTTTTACACAGTAAGTTTCAGTTTGATTAAACCCAAAAGATATATACCTTTTTTATATCTAAGCTGTTTGATGTTTGACTGACTAGTGTTTTTCTGTAGACTGCAACCCACTAAACTCCACAAAACCTCATTAAAATGCCCTCAATTTCTGTTGTAACCAGATGCACACAGTTGAATTTTTTCAACTGATATTAAGCTTCTTCCAAGGCCAGAAGAAAAGTAATCTTTTTATTCTCTAACTGAAGAGAAAATAGTCAAAGCACTGATTTCCATTTGAAGTCTATATTTTCTTCTGTTCATAAAAGGCTGATATTATTCCTTCTCCTTTTGAATAGCTTTCAGTGTATTTGGAATTGTGAGAATAATTTTACCACATTTCTTCAATTTGACTGAGTGGTTTCAGAAGCTGTACATATACTGTGAAAACCAGAAATACTTTTTTTTTTCTTTTTTTCTAAAGCAACCTGTTCATGTATTTACCCTGCCTAGCAAGATCCACCATCATTTTCAGAATTGCTTTCACCATCAGGCTTAGTGCCTTAAAATGCTGTAGCAGTCTCATAATTTCATCCATGCATGGTAGAAACCACTGGTTATGTTTGCTTTTGATATTGACAGAATTCTTTTCAAAGGAAAAAAGCATTATTTTCAAAAGAAAGCCTGAAAACACTAAGTCTATTTATACTCACCCTTTTAGATACTTGTTTCCTCCATGCCTCAATCACTATCTTTCCTTGCAAGTAATAACGTGACTTCCTTTGTAATTTTGGCCATTCTGTAAACTATGCAGCTTCACTGAGAAAGAAAGAGGTACCTCTCCTGTATTAAGGCAAATGCCTACTTTTCTTCCTAGAAAGGAAACAAAACTCTTAAAAAATCTATTAGTGATTTTATATGTAGGAGATTCGTTAAAGTTCAAAAGTAGTGATTACTCATGAAGAAAAAGTTTTATTATTTAACACAAAAATATTCTATAGAATCAGTAAAGGCAACCATCAATTATGAACTGAAGCACCTAAGTAAAACTGGGGCTTGTTATTTTCTGTGACTAAATATTTATTAACTATATGTGATTAAAAAGAATTATACCTAGAAACATCACAAGGTAAACATTCTGGCTGAGTTATATTGGGGGGTATTATGCAGAAAAACTTGCATTTTGAGAGGGATAGGTGTGCTAATACTGTCTGGTAATTATTTCTTTGCAGAAGAAGCCTAATAGACCTTGAATCCCAGCTACAGTGGTTAGTACTGAAAAGTAACATCAGTTACATTTACCTGTGAGACAGTATCAGGAGTCTCCCTACATGATATCCCTGTTTAGAGAACTTCCTGGAAGAGAAATGTAATTGTTCGTTTTTCACTCTTCTATAGCTTGGAATTCTGAGTGTCCCAGACCTTACATTATGGCTTTTATTGCCAAGATGAGACACATAAGTTCTCTGCCTGTGTAAAATTCAAGACAGCATACTGAAAGCAGGGTCTGCAGCACACAAAACTGACACTTACAGTCAGGACTATCCCATTAGTGCACTTTTGCTCCATCATAAGCAGTTACAGTATTCAATGACGTTTGAGCAATATTATTTAAGATTTATTGTAAACAAAAAGGGTTCACTTCTGACTGTACTGGGGAGACTGGAAGAGGGGAAAATGAGTGGGGTGTCTGTCATGAATGGACAATTTTTTGTTCTCCTGTCAGTTGCCATGATTCTGAACTATTCTCCCCATCCAACCACCCATGCCAGCCCACAGGCAATGTCCCTTTGGTCTTTTGTGTCTCAGGAAAGCTCTATTTTATATTGTGTCTTTTAGCAAAGTTGTTCTAAAAGGAGCTATTTGGTTTTTGAACAGTACTTCCATTCCTTCAAATTAATAAATTGTTTGTCACATGAAATGGTTATTTTATTNGCCACTCAGAACAGGAAAATTTAAAAAAAAATATATAATATATATTAAAAAAATATATTCCTTTCACATTTTGAAAAAAAAAAACATAAGCATAAATAGGAAAATGAGTTATTACTAGACTATAAGAACAGTAATTATAAAAAACATCTCAAATGAGAACAACACAAATGAGCTTAATTACAGGGTAACAGAGATTAGAAATGTTGGTCCTTTGAAAAGTTGGTTCTTATGGTGTCCATTTTTCAATTTCTTTGTTTTATAGAATGCCAATGTGCAATCAAAGATAGTAGCAAAGAGGTATTATGATACATTGAACCATAGTCATGAGCATTCTTGAAAACTAGTAGTAGCTGAAGGACGTATTTTATCTAAATCCTTAAAGAACAGCTGTGGAATCAAGTCCCACAAGACACCATTCATGGTCAAATGTGTTTTCTGTCTCTGCAGTGAATGTTGCAGACAAAGCGGATGTGGGTTGGCACAAGATTTTGGCAGACATTTGCTGATGCTTCAAAATCCATTTTAATTTTGGATTGTGTTTTAAATGAGTGTGTAGAGATACATTAATGTGGCACTCTTTCTTTCTCCAGACTCTTTTACAAATGACAATGGCTACCATTTAATGTCATGCTTATTCAGGATTCACTCTGCTCTGAAGAAGCTTGAGGAAAATACGATCAAGATTGGACATCTGTGAAATTTATCCTTTACAAAGCTATCTATGCTTGTGTAAGTTCATGTATAAAATGTTGATGTTACATTTGTTGTTGAACTCAAAGTTGGCATATGCCAGTTTATAACTTCACTCATATTAACAGACTATATTAAATCAAATCCATGGATCATGCCAGTTAGATGCTTTTTATAACAAACAAAAGTTTATAAATAAGCTTTTATTTATTTATTTCATTTTGTATAGAGAATCTTTATTCAGGTGGAGAAAAAAAGATAATAGATGATATTCCTTCCAGTGTAGAGTGGAAAGACATATTTACCTCCCTACATGGAGCTGAAAAGCACATGATTGTTCTGTTGACTTTGGTTTTATGTTCTGTACAGGGCTACATTCTAATTCTTCTGAGCAAAAAATCTCTTAAAAATGGCTTCAAATGAAGTTGTTCTTTAGGTGAATGAAATATTTGCCTATTGAAGTAAATATAGTCTTGATAATACATTATTATGTCATATCTGATATCAAACTGCTTTTCTTGAAGAAGAAAGTTCCCTCAGGTCCTTAATTTCACCTCACTCAACCAAGGTGTCCTCTGGTTTATGGTGAACCCTTCTAGAAGTATGAACCTGGCACAGGAATAAAACAGGTTGTTCTACTGGCCGTAGTTTACCAGTGTTATGTAATGAAAAGATTACTTTTTCCTAACAGGATTGGTACTTTCGATTCCTACTGATATATTTGTGAAGAGCTACAGATAGTGAAGGTATCGCTTCCTCAAAAAAAAGCATTAATTACCTCATATCAGGCTGTGACACATAAAGAAAAGAATGAAAAGAATGAAAAGAAATGAAAAGAATCCTGATGGCATGTATTTTATTTGGAGACAGAAACAGCTAAATGACCTGTGATAGTTCTCAAATGGGACTACTTAATTGACAGGGAAGTGTTTGGAAGGTAAAGCAGGGAAGAGTACGATGTGTTATGAATTTGTGCTTGGAAATGACAATTTTAGGAATGAAGAAGATGGAGAAATATTTGCATGTAATATATTTTCACAGAACAACATTAGCAGTGCCATCATTAAGATTCTAGAAGACCTCATTTTGATAGAAATTTTAATAGGTAACAGAATTTTATGACAGAATTTTTAACAGGTAACACTAATGCAAGAAAAAACAACTTTCAACTATCTCTATGAAACTTTAGAATTACGTATCTTCTTCCTGTATTAGAATACAAACTCCTAATTTTCTCCTTATCTTTTCAACAGTGTCTGTGGGAAATGCCTCTATGTCTCCATTCTGCTTCCTGCACTACTTTTCATGTTTCAAGATATTACTCTTTAGGAATATTTCCTCTTCCCTTTTTCATTAAAAGCTTCCATCTATAAACATGCTAATGTGAAGATGATATATTTATCAAAGTTGACACTATTCACTCACATTACAATGAACATGGCATTCCTGTGCAATTAGGCTTTTGGAAAATGTATCAAAATCATTGAGACAGCTTAAGAATGGGATGCCCTATAACACAAGTGAAAGGTAGCTGATTCTAATCAGATATATGCAAAACCTGAAATTAAGATATTACTTTCTCTGTAATCATTTCAGGTATGCACCATTGTAAACATATACACACACTTGATTTTTTTTCTTGTGTTTGCTCATGCGTAGCATTCAAGAAATCACTTGGTGTGTAATCACTCTGTGCCTTTCTAATTTGTCTCAATGTTCCTGGATAATTGCTTGTATTGAGTCTGACTGAGATAGAGTTCATTTTTCCTTAGCAGCCCTCACAGTGTTGTGCTTTACATTGGTAGCAAGAAGGGTGTTGGTAACACAGAAGCGTTTTGGCTACTGCTGAGCAGCACTGTCCCTCTGACATTCCTTTCCCTCCATCAGGGGGCTGGGAGGAACACAGCCAGGCCAGCTGACCCAAATGGACCCAAGGGATATTCCACACCATATCACATCAGCTCAGATATAAAAGCAAAGGGAGAGAGGAGGAATGGGGGACGGCATTTGTTACTCTACAATGTTTGCTTTGTGGAACAACCACTATGTGTGCTGAAGCCCTGTCTCCAAAGAAGTGTCTGGACATTGCTCACTGATGGGAAGTAGAAACTAACTTCTCCCCTTACTTACATGCATGCAAAATTTTGCTTGTCTGTATTTTTCTGCTTTAATAAACTGTCTTATCTCAGCTTACATGTTATATTCCACCTTATTCCCTCCCCTGTCCCATTGGGAAGGAGAGTGATAGATGGCTTAGTGGGCTCCTGGCATCCAGCCAAGGTCAAATCACTACAGGCCTTTTTGGCACCCAATGTGCGCTAAGATAAAGGCAGTTATATCTATATTGAATGCTATAGTAAATGGTAAATAATAACTATCAAGTAGCGAGCTCCTCTGTGGCACACTGCGGGCGTTTGTGAGCTGCACAGCTTATCACTTTACTTTGCTGAGTTTTGGAACACGTTAACACAAACAAAGACGATGGGTGAATACACCTCCTTCTCCCTGCCCAGGGTGGATGTGAATGATTTTATAATGCAGACCCCCAGGGTTGTTGTTCATCCCTTATGTAAGCTGTTTAATATTATTGATAATATTAGCTAGTACCCTTGGTACACTATGGAATTCACAGAATCTGTCATCATCCTGGTGTAAGAGCTTTAGGTGAGGAGCTATTGAAAAGTGCCCTGAGGCACTGTGTTCCTCCACAGCAGGGTGCATGGTTAGGACCTGCCATTCAGGAAGGTTCCTAAGGCAGTTAGCACCTCCCTTTGCCTGGAATTTTACACTTGAACAGGTAAACATCCCCTAGTAAACTGGTCCTTCCATTGATGGAAGGGTGCCTTGTTTACTCCCATGAAACCCAGCAGCATCTTGCCCTGTATTGGGGCCTGACCTATGCCTACTGACCCGCTGTTCAATGCTCTCAGAGGACTGTAGTTGAGACAGGAACGCAAACTGTGTTTGAGGGCACTGGCTGAGACAGAGACTCAAACCACAACTACAGGAATTGCCCCAGTAAAACAAAAAAATGAACAAGGCAAGTCACAGCCCCATACCACCAATTAGTACCCAAGGAAGAAGAATAGAAAGAAGAAGAAAAGGAAGAAGGAGGGGAAATTACAGTAGAAAAGGAGGGGTTAGATTAAGAGGCAGGCCCCTTAACAAAGAAATCAGAAGGAATGAGGCAAATCAAACACGAAACATCCCCTCAACACGTCACACAACTAGCACTACATGGAGGGAGTGGGTAGCATTAATTACACAACGAGCCCAAATGAGAAAACCCAGTTTCTCTGGAATCCTAGAAGAGATTATGGGCTTCCCAGAAGCCAGAGATTTTGGAGCATTGCCTGAGAAGCTGGCTTGTGACCAAGAAGCACCACCACATGCCAAGTTACCAGAAAACAGAAGAGGTTATGCTCTATTTTCTGATGGATTCTCCGTTATGACAGAAAAGCATTGGAGGTGAAAAGCTGCTGCGTGGAGTCCTGCACCATGAGTCACTGAGGCTACTGAAGGGGAAGGCGAATCAAGCCAATTTGCAGAGATGAAAGCCATCCCACTAGCCCTAGAGATTTCGAGCCAGAGAAGTGGCCCATTCTTTATCTCTACACTGACTCCTGGAGGGTGGCAAATGCCCTGTGGGGGTGGCTGCAGCAATGGAAGGAGACCAATTGGCAAAGCAGGGGTAAACCCATCTGGGCTGCTGCATTGCGGCAAGACATTGCTGCATCCATCGGTAGAAATAATGGCTCTGAAGGTATGTCATGTAGATTCTCATGTGCTATAAAGACACCAGTTGCTTTTTTTTTTTTTTTAAATGTATGCAGCCTGCGGACAGGATATGCCTTTTTGCAGCTAATAACAGGGGCTGAGAGACTGACAGACACAAAAATCCCAGATGTCATGAACTACGTTATGCTGACAATATGTGTAGAGACACTGCTATTCTTTTCCAGACCTTTTAGAGTTTTTTTGTCTAGCTGGAAACTATAAAACTGGCTAGACATATAATACTTCCCAAAAATAATTGCAGGGTTTTGGTTTTTTCTTCTCAAATCTTTATAAAATGGCTGTGTGAGAAGATATTTTTAGCACAGTCTCAAGCCTCAAGGACATGGCAAGCTATTAATATTTCTCCCTCCCTCAAAAACACCAGTTTAAAAATCAGCAATGCAGACAGATGCAATACAAATCAAGCAGTTGACAAAAAGCCTGCTGCAGTCACTGGAACGATTCCCACTGACCTCAGTGATTTTCAGATTAGGGCCCAAATGTGAGCAATCCTATTGTGCTTAGAAAAATGAATTCACAGAAATAGCAAATAATTTGACTGGATTGTGTGTCCTCTGTGGAAGCTTAGGCCTTACAAGGAAACCTGAAGAGCTCAGCAGTAAATCATGCCACCAGGAGTGAGAGCTTAGATGGTTGTTGGACACTGATTCTTTTTCCACTGTTTGAACAGAAATAAAGTGCTTTCAATGGCTTTCAAGCTCAACTGTATCAAAACAGCATGACATATCACCCTTTGTGTCAGCATTGCCAAGAATTTCCCACAAAGGTTAATCATAAATACTTGTATAGAGTGATGTGTTTTCTTTTAATACATGAGGATGTCTGAGGAAATGCCTGGGCTCCCAACTCGTAAAGGTTCAGCTTTAACTGTCTGCTGGATTTCATAGAATGGCTGCTGCAGTGATAGGTGAGGATTCGTATTTTACTTGGAAACATACTTTCAAATGAGGCAAAAGACTGCCAGAAGTTTATATCATCAGTCTGCCATTTGGCAGGCTCGTTCTTCTCTTTCAGCATCAATAAGTAACAAGCAGTTTCCTGCTGCATTTCTAAAATGGCTTAAGAAAGAAAAAAAAAAAAAAAAAAAAAAAAAAAAAAGAAGGGGCAAAACATTCCTTCCCTTCTTTCCCCAGCAGATTTTAAAGTCAAGCCATTCACTTCATCCATACAGTGACTTGTGTTACCAGAGTGACTGATGACCTCGGGTTTGTATTGAAATGCAAACGTTTTCTGTCTTTTAGCACAACAGAATATTCACTGTAGAATGCTTCAGTCAGGACTTCACCACTAATCACCTGATTATACAGTCAGGGAACAGCAACTCTGCCACAGGACTTCAGTGGAGGAGAACATGTTCTAAATTTCAAATAACAAGTTACTCAAGTCAGGGCTCATCAGCAATTCCATAGCTTAATACTGTTACCATTGGGTGTTTGCTGCTTGTTTAACAATTTGACAGCTATTGATGACTAATTAACAAGCCTGTTAACAGCACCCATGAGGAGAGAAGGTTGTATTGCTGTGCTTAGCAGAGGTAAACTTTGATGAAAGAATTAGAAGGAATTGTATGCCCTTCCCAGCTGTGGCTGCACTAAATGCTGACCTTACCTGCCTAAGAAGCCCACTGTTCTAAGGATTGAAAGTGGAATTACATGCTACCAGTCAAACGGGAATATGTGGAAATTATATTTGCAGAAATGGGTAAACCTTGGATCTTTGTACCATTTCTTTGTAACATTTCTCATCTGCTTTTCTTTAAAGCCAGGTAAAGTCAGGGAACCATGTGATGTAGCTGGAAAACAGAAGAAACAGATTTAGCAATTGGAATTACCAAAACCCTACTTCTTCTATCCTGGAGACAATTTGATGTTTGTTCCTACTTCCACATGAAGCAAACCAGTACAGCTGGACAGAAAAGACAGAAGATCAAAGATAGAAAAGCTGGTTTTTCTCACCAGAATTCTTCATTTGTTGACACATCTGTTTACACTTTGTTTTCTCATTCATTTAGGTTGTGCAAGTAAGAGATTGAATATGATTGGGATTATAATAGAAAAAGATTTTAGCAGTTTCTCTGCTTGTTAGACCTTTGGCATCAAAAGGTCAGGATGTTATCTTTGAGACAGAAGAGTAAACTCTGGATATCAATATCACTAAGGTTATAAAATATTTTTCAGTTAGATTCGGGCAGAAATGGTTAGACTTGACTGGTCTCAAATTTTGCATACATATGATGGATTTTTTTTTTTTTAAGTTATCATAAAGAAAAAGATAATGGGAAAATGAGATCAAAGTAAACCACCTGTTTTTTTTGACATTTCCAAGAACTTAGGGTTTTTTTTAAATTTTTTTTACTGTAAACATATAATTCATTTTTTCATGTAAATTACATAGGTTATTTTTTTTCCCATCTCCCACATTTGAAACAGTATTTTTAAACAATTAAGATATTGTTCCTATAGTTCCTTCTTTTTTGAGAGTAAAGATATTATTTTAAACTACCCATTCCTGTAAACAATTTTACTAAAAATACAAATGAACAAGAGTTTTAAGGTATTCTTATCTAAAACTATTTGTTTTATTTTCTAACCTTTACCCTCTTCATCTGCTGCAGTAAGAAAAAGAGTTTAAGTTCCTACCAGTATATACAGGACAACACTTTTAGTAGCTGTCCTGTTTTCTTCAGCAAAAATTAAGTAAATGTCTTGAACTGTGTAGCTATAGCATCTGTCCAAATTCAGCAAAGACTACATTCAATAAAAAAATACTATCTTCCGATTTTCTGATTAGTGGTAAATCACAGAGTACAAAATTGCAAGCTATATTACTTGGGATGTGAAAATAAAGTTACAATTCCTCGTTTATCTACCATAATCAAGTGATTATCTTGAGATCATATCAGTGAAAGGACAAAAGTTAAATGTGTGCAATGTGGCATTTTCAGATGTGTGTACTGAATAATTTTTTTGCAGTATGTCAGCATAATTACTGTACCCTGAAGACAAAAAGTAACTGGTGCATTGTGATAAAGGTTGCTTTGAACGGAATTGACACTGTGTGTGCAACTCAGTAAGCTTATAAGAGTATTAAACATAGTGAAAGTGATAGCATGCCATTAAATCAACTTCAAAATCCTCTGCGCAGGATTATGTTTTATTTAATTTGGTTCTTCTATTTTAGGTTTCACATGAGAGACATGATAATCTTATCTTCATCAAGCCAGTTTGCTCTTCTCACTTTAACAATCAAGGGTCCTTGTTGGCTGGCTTTAGATGTCATCTCAGGGGAGCACAGCAATGCCTCTGAAAAACCTTATCTGGAAATGACACAGCACTTGGTGTGCCTCTAGCCTACCTGATCTCAGAATTTTCCTTTTAATGGCTGTCAATGAACACTAGAAAACTAGCTGACACTGATCATTGTTTCATCAGTGCAACAGGAAAAATAATAATGAAAAGGTGTTTTACTAGAAATCAAGCTTGCAAAATTCAAGCTGTTTATTTTTTTAAAGTAAACAAATGAAATACAATCTTTTGTTTGCCAGTTTTCCAAGAAAACTATCCTAAGAACTCTGAAGCACGGAGGTTGGCAGTGAACAGTGTTTATTTATCCTGCCACAGGGGAGTAAGTACACAATGAACTAATTATGTGACACAGTTTGACTCCACGTAGATGAGATAAAACCATCAGTAGGGGCAAGCTTACACATCAGGCTAGTTGGAAGATTGTCACTTCCTTCTGCTATCTGTACCTGCAACCACCTGAAGAGATAACACCAGTAGTGCAGAAATCAACAACAGAGGAAAAAAAAGCCCCCCGCTTCCCATAAAAATATATTTACAGTATGGTAGTGGGCAAAAAGTAGATAAATGCAAAAATACAGAATCAAAGCAGTGATGGAACATATGCAGTAAAAGTACATATATTTTTTAGTCTTTATAAATTGTGGTGAAGGGTGATAAATTCATAGGAAAAGGAAAAAAGAGTGAACAAAGATGTAGTAAAAAGCTTCTAAATTACCTATGGAACTAGCTAGTACGAGGAGCATATCTGGCAAATGAGTCGAATATTACTGGGAGAAAAAAGGGAAGATGTAAAGAAAAAATATCCATACTCCTTTGTTGGTAATCATTAACATTTTAACATTAGAAAATTGGTTATTATGGAAAGCAGAGATATGAGGTAGTATTTGGCTGAAAATAATCTTTATTTCCTACTTTCCTTTGATTCCTTTTTTTTCCCCTTTATCTATGCTAAGCCACAAATGTCACATAGGATTTATAAAATCAGTGATGTTTTGGTGTATTGAAATATTTGAAAAATTAAATAAGAGGTTTAAATGCTGACATCAGGCTATTCTATTCCACAGGCCCAGTTTAGCATTGACTTTTATAGGTTGCATAACTGCAAAACTGAGCAAAGTTCCAAGTAATCAATAAGAACACTGAATGCCCAATTTGCACATTTATTTCACTGTTTTTCTGTTCAGAATCTGCATACAAGTATACAGAATTGGAATCACAATATGAACTCAGATGGTATAGTCCAGTAATTAGAAACTGAGAACCAAAGGAAAATAAAACATTCTAAGGAGGATTTTAGCCACAGTTGATGACATTGTACTTTAAAAGATAGATTTGAATATTTCCTGACAGGGAGAAAAAGAGCTTTTTGAGTCTATAGCTTAGGACATTTACCTGGACAAAATAGACTCATACTTCAGTCTCCTGTCCAATTAGTATTTCAGCATTGTAAGTTAAATTATTAAAACTTTAGGAAAATTTGTTCTTGAAGGCCAGCTTTTTATGCACTAATGATTATTGTAAAAAGTTAATATTTTATATTCTTTCTCTTGTCTAGCTGATATTAAATGTACCAAAATGGCTTTAAGCAGACATAAGTTCAAAAGCCTCAGGGCAGAACATCCTATACTATGGTGTTGAGTTGTTATGTAGCCAAAACAAAATGGAAATTCACTTTTCCTCGCACAGCATGAGAGTTGAATCTAGACTGTATTAGTTTGAAAACAAACCAGTGGGAGATCACAAGTCAGGTTTAAAATTTAATAGGAAAATTAGAAATAAGAGTAATAATACAAGGAAAAAGCACTGACAAAGTCAGATACAACCTGACACCCTGTTAGGGCGGTGGCAGCAGTCCAAATGAAGTAGTTCAGTTGACGCAGTGGTCCTGTGAAAGGTCTACTGTCGTCCCAAAGGTCCAGTGGTAGCTCTTGTCCTCTGGGAACCCAGTACCCAAGAGACAGGACTCACTTAGGCCCTTCGAGGCCAGGTTATATCCAGGTGGGAATGCTTGGCTCCTCCCTCCTGGGCGGAGCATCTCACAACAGGATGAGGTAAATCCATGAGCCATGTGGTGGGTTCTTGATGGCCCATTGTCTGTTTTCAGGGGTGAGTCATAGCAGGAGATGACAGCTAATGCCCCACAGCTAGTGGTAATAGAATACTTAAATACATCTCTATTGTAACTCAGGACAGACTTCTTAGGTAAATCCTACAGTCACTGGCAATCAGAAAGGAAGAAACTGATACATTCTAAGAAAATATATTTTGTATAAGGTTTGCAATCTTTTTTATTTAATTGAAAACTGAAGAATTTTTTCTTTTCAAACTAGTGAAAACCACTCCATATGTAAACAACTCAGTTTCTTGAATTTAGCTCCCAAATATGCATGAAAGACAAGACATCCTCTTGCATTGCTTTCCTCATGCTGTCTCTTGCTGAGCTCTCTGAAAGCTTTGGAATATTGCTATTTGTTAGATAAAAGTTTTGTTCAGGAGCATCAACATTCCCTAAACAGATATTGAAAATAAATTTTAGTTTTTAGGAATTATATAAACTATAACAGTTTACTTTGAAATAACATCACAGATATCTATTCAAGTACTGTTTCATTATTGTTTCATACTGTTTCATTATTCATACTATCAATAAGATAGTAGAAATCCTGACTGTGAAGCCAAAACCAACAGGAAATCACAAGGTTAGGGAAGCCAAGGCCCAGTTAGAATTGAGTCTGGCCGCAGATATCAAGGATAACAGGAGGGGCTTCTATGTAGCGGAAACTGATGGGAAATTAATAAAAATCCATTTGATAAACTGAGTTAACTGTCGTCGGTTAAAGTCCCGTTTTCTTAAAACCAGGTTGGTGTGGAGAAATGGCTCAAGGA
>VZTX01005138.1:1562580-1596755 GCA_013400915.1 Pardalotus punctatus | reverse complement strand
CGCGAGCGCGCGCTGCGGCTCCTGACGCGCGTGTCACGGGCCGCCCGCCCCCCGGCGAGGCCACGCCCCTACCGGGCGAGGGCGGAGAGCAGGTGCCATTTTAAGTGCGGGCAAGGCACCCCTCCCCTCACCCCGCTGCTCTGGGCACGGGGTTGGTGACTGGATCGCCTCGGTTTAATTTTTTTTTTTTTCCCGTATCTTTTTTCGCTTTTTAAAATGCGATTTTAGGTCTTCTTTAAGCGCCGGCTACTCGCGGTGGGGTCACTCCGCCTCTTTAGCGCTCTCTTCTCCCCGTCTCTGGGCGGGCCGGGGGACGCTGTTGTTTCTCTGGGGAGGCTGCCGGGGCTTCTCCCAGCCGCGTCCAAGATGGCGGCGGGAGGTCCGTTCTGTCTGTGCGCGGCGGCCCGCGGCCTCGCTGAAGAGACGGGGGCGTTTCTCTCCGGTGTTCAGTCCTTTTTCCGTGTCTTATCTTCCCTGCTGGAAGGCCGGAGTGTTGTGCGATGGGGCTGTCGATAGCCCTCACCCTGAAGGACTCCCCCCCACCCTAGCTGCTGGGCCGGTCCGGTCCTATCGACGCAGCACCCTGGCCGCAGTAGAAGCGGAGGACAGGGAGGTTTTGCCCGCCTGCGGCGCGGTGAGGGCCTGTGCCGGAGCTAGGGCGTGACAGCGCGCGTCTGCTGCTGTTGAGGGAACACATGTGCCTGTGACTGTCCGTTGGGTGATTTGCGTGGCCATACGGCCTTTGGGAACGCAGAGAGTGAATTTGCAGGGGGGAGAAGGTGTATTGTTGTATATACGAGATTGGTGTCTGCCAAGAGGAGGTTACAGTGGGAAATGGGCCCAGTGGAACTGGGTCCATGGAACCAGTGCTGACAGAAGCTTTGATATTAAGTGTGCCATGTGGTGATGCTCCCAGTAAGCGATGTGAACTGGGTATCATCTGTCCAAGACTGATAGTCCCAAAGTCATTTTGGATATAGCATTGGAAGGAAAAGTCTGAAGTACAAATAGTATGTTCACTGAAGAACTGCCTTAGCTTTTTAGAATAAAAAAGCTGTATGCACCCACGTGCCATTTGTAACTGCTCGTTTTACCAGCTGATCAACACGTCACCACTGGGTTTGAAGTGGTTGAACACATCATTGAGTTTCAGCTGTCACAACAGCATAACAGATCTTGGTAGTGTAATAGATCCGGAGTCTCTAAGGGACTGACTAACAGCCTAACTAAAAATAGTAACGTTTGTTATGGCTCTTACATAGTCGTAACATGCACTGTTCTTTATTGTTAGAACTCCCCAAAGACACCTTGAAAGTCTGGATATGGTTGTTTCATTGAACTATGGCCACAGAATAAACTAGGTTTATTTTCAAGGTAGACATGGAAAGCTAGAAATACGGGTTGAAACCTTTCCTAGGAATAGTGATTATTTCCAGAAGACATGAGGAGGAACCAATGGCTTCTGTGTAATTAATAATCTTTCAAAGTTGCATAATTTTTTGACTAGTGCATTGAAAATGGGTATATACAAACCAGTGATTTATGAGCATGAGTCTCTGTTCATAGTTCTGAGAACCACCCAAACCACAGTAAATACAAGGCTTGATCACTGCTGTGAGCAGAAGCCCACACGTTAACTTCTGTGGGGGATAGGTATGTACATCAAAAAGCACAATCAAACCTAAGAACTCAGAGAAACAGCAGATAGTGATGCTTTCTTATTACAGTGGACCCTGTATGATCTTGATTTTACCTTCATAACTGGGCTTCTGCTGTATATGAATTACTCTAATGGAAAGAGAAGTCAGCTATTTTCTATTTCTCGTATTTCAAATTCAGTGTTGCACAACCAAGCAGCCAGGCTTTCTCGTAATTCATGCTGTAGAGCATCCTACCCACTAAAATGAATGGGAACGCTAATGAAACTAAGATGTAAGCATGGCAGAATCTGCCTTGGAGTAAAAATGGAAATCCCAACTGTGCTATTAAAAAAGAAAAAAAAAAAGGGGCATGATATAAAGAAGAACCGTGAGTCCTACTGTTATGGTATCTATGAATCTTCAACCTTAGAGCATCAAAATATGGGCAGTTTTTATTTGTTCTAAATACAGAATGTCTTTTGAAAAAGATACTATGAGTAGAAAACAAACAGCTCACAGTACATATTCTCCCTTTCATCTTTCTCCAGAGCTCCCACTGTTTTCTGTGCAGGAAAAGCCAATACAATATGGTCCAATGTCTGTAAACAATAAAGCAAAAAGCATTCCATTAATTTATTTCTGCTTTAATCTGGGTTATATTATTTCATATGTACTTGAGAATCTTCAAGTTGCTTCTTTTACACATGCAGTGTGTATAAATATTAGCACTTGGACACTGCAGTATCGCTTGAGCCTGTTGAACAGTTTTTTAAAAAAAACAATTTATATACTGGATAAAAAACTTCCTCTAATAAACTATGACAAGACATAAAATATAGTTCTTAGGCAATGTATTTGTGTTCATAAACAGAAGTTATATGAATACTTAGACACTAAAGTTCAACAGCTGACTCATCAGATAGAGAAATGGCCTGTTCTACAGGAGAACACATCAGAAAGACTTTGAAATGGGAAGCTGTACTCTGATTCCTGCAGCCATTGTCAGCTTTGCTAGCACTGAACTAAGTAGATGTGGTAAAGTATTCCTCCTAAGCACACCAAAGTGCCAGTATTCAATTACCATGTAAGATACCTTTGTTGATAGTTTATAGCGTTTTTATTTTTTTCTGGGCAAGGAACCAGAACTGCTAAAATACAGATATGTAGTTTCTGCCACCTTGATATGGAGGCAGAAATTTCTGGGAGAGAGTCAGTCTGGGTAGTTAGAAGCTGTAACCTCTTCAACTGGTGGTACTTGTTAGAGATTACGTGCCTGACAGACTCCAAAAGCAATAATCAATTGTTTGAACCACCTTGTCTCTTCTGCAGGGTGTTACCTCTTCTGTGGGACATGGATCAAATCCAAGTGACATTGCACTCAAATAAATGAGAAATTTTTGTGGGGTCCATTTCTCAGGATCTGGGAACACATGAACTCTCTTTAATCAGCATTGAGATTTCTGTCATGAATGTGCCTCAAGTTACTTTCTTTTTGCTTTTACCAAATGTACATCATTAATTGGTAGAAGATAAACAAAGCAAAGGAGGAAAACGGGATAGAGGAGGCTGTTGTGTAACACAATCAACTCTTTTGCTAGGACAGACTTACTCCTAGTAGCTTGTTTATTAGTATTTTTCAAATTATTTTTTAAATAACTTAAAGAATTCCTCTGGAAAATTTACACAGGCTCTGCTCTTCACTGCCAACAAGATTTTCTCATACTCAGTCTTTCCCTGCCCTCTTTTCATTTATTCCTACTTGTTCCCATATGTATAAGCCCAAGTATTTCCTCTCCATCCTTAAGGTTTGCATTACTTAAGCATTTGCTGACTGGAGATATGCCTCAATCTACCTCTGTTTTAACAAAACTGGATGTATTAAGCTCTTTTAACCTTTATAAAATCACTGTTCCAGATAATGCTTGTTGCTCTTCCTCAGATTGCTTTATTTGCCTCAATATTATGATGGATGACACAGAAATGATGCACATACCACCGTTGAGTCTGCTCGGGAAAAGTTGTCCTTTTGGAAATGCTTCAATAAGCTTGAGCTGCCAAAACGACTTTGCATCATTTCAGTGCTCTGCACCACTCGGCCACATTTTGGAGCACCCTAAAGCAGTGTTTGCTACCCACTGGATCTGTGGTGTGTCTTTCACTTGCCAGTACAGTCTGGACCTGTGCACTGAAGGCAGCCCCGCATTGAGGACCAGTGGCTCAGGTCTCCCCCACTGCTTCATTTTCTGTGCCACCTTCAAGTCATTGGAAGGCTTTATTTCCAACATTGGTGGTGTTGTGAAACTTGCACACGAAGAAAACAGAAAAGATATGATACACTGGGATGTTAAAATTCATGATTGTCTACAAGATTTATTTTTAGTGAACCCTTGTTACTTTTTACTCGATTTTATTTTCTAAGTAAACAGTGGTAAATTGGGTAGGGATTATTATTTGTTTTACTTCAGTTTTCTGTTGTCTTAATTACTCATATGATTGTGCATCTAAATTAAAATCCAAGATATATCATATGATTTTTGTTAACCCTGTAATTTAAAAAAATCCCTAAATTCTTTTAAGAATTTTACATTTTAGGAATTAAATGTAATGATCCAGAAGTTACTTTCTTGGAGAAAGGGATGATGACCTTCTGATTGGGCTCATAATTTGACATACAATTGCCCAATGAGAGCCCACATTCAGTTTTGCTTTGATCAAAGCCATGACAGTCTGTGTGATTTTGGTTTGCCACTTCTCTCTAATAAAAGAAATGATGCAGTACTTTTTGGCAATAATGCTAGCTGTAGTATCACTGTTGTGAACTGGGATGTGAACTGTTGCTGCAGATACATACCTGGAAAGATGCATGAAATAAGCATTAGCCTCATTTATTTGACCACCACTTCAGGTTTCCCTAGTGTTACATCAGTGTTTTTCAAATGCCATATCATTGTCTCTCTCTCCTATGTGTGATCCTGGCACCAGGCAGAGTGGGCTGGGCAGATCTGGGATGCACTAATTAGTTGTGTCTGGCATACAGGTTTGATTTATAAAAGGGGAAGGCATGGAGGAGGCTGGCTAGAAATGGGTGTTGTGTGGCTGTGGTACAGACTGTTGCTTGACCTAATGCATTTACAGTGTCCTCACGCCCTACCCCATGCACTGCTGTGCACTGGGTCATAGTGAACTTGGGAGATAGAACACAAAGGGCTCTATCCCACCTCAAAACCTGACATAGCAGAAGATTTCAACACTAGGTTAGCTTTGTGCATAAGAGTAATGTCAGTGAAGGGAACCGCTCCTGTTTGACCGTGTGTTTGTTAGATGCCTTGCTAATACGCTCCAGACTTTCCAGATTCATTCCCCAAGGGTGCAGCACTACAGCCCCATTTGCTGTCAGCACAGAAATATTGCCTCTCCCAATGTTTGGCAGCCTGGCACGATTTCTAATGTAGTTGATAGGTATTTCGGTGTGATGGCAAGGTGTGTGTTATTTATTCCACCCATACTCCACACTGATTCCACAAAGCTGGAACTTTCTAACACAGCACTCCTCTCTGTCATAGTCTGGTAGAAATCCAAGACTGCTGACGTGGTATCATAGTGTGGTAACCACCAAATCATGCTAGATAGCTGCTAGTTTTATGGTAAATCCCATGTTTTGAATTTTCTGCCATAAGCGGGCATCCCATGCTAAAACATCCATGACTGCAGAAGTAATTCACTGATACAATAGAAAAACAGAGAAAGGAGAAAGAAATAGAAAATAAATGGGCCTGAACAGAATGCTGATCAGCCCAAAGATAATCAGGACTGTATCCTTAAGTTCCTAAAGCTGTTCTGAGTATTGAAACTTCACTGGAAACCTGTTATTTTTGTTAAATTGGATTCTATCAAAATGGTGATACATTCAGCTATGTGCTATCTTTTCTGATGAGCACATCCAACAGTATTGCAATGATGTTCCAGAGCCAAAGGGTTTCTGTGCTGCTTGAGTGAAAAGATGCTAGTTAATGCTCAGACTGGTGAAGTGCAACTCATTTTCATGGAAAGCTTAAAATCATCAACACACTTGATCATTTATCCAGTTGTATCCATGCAAATTCAGAAGCTCAGCCACAGACACCTCCATCTGAAATTCCTGGCCAGAGTTTATCAGTCCCAGATTACCTGCCCAATGCACATGGAACCTATGTCATAGGAGGGCTTTTTTTATGAGGTACTGTTGATTTCAATTCACAAGCTGAACAGAACAATAGATGAAGCGTCCAAAGAGGGCACACATCAAGTGCTGTGGGTTATGGTTGCTGCCTGGGCCCCTTGTTAGAGGGGCCTGAAGTCAGAGACACCTGCACATGAAAGTCAACTTGCAGGATGAGACAGGATGAAATTCTGATAGTTGAATTTGTTTAAATGCCTTAAAAATTGAAAATAGTTCAATCTGTTTCTTACTGCTTTCTCTGCATGTGGTGTGTCTTCTGCTCTGTGTTTTTAAAGTCTCACTTCTGGAGGAGCTTGAGGAGTTTGATGATTACCTTATTTTCATTGCCCTCTAGACAGCACTAAATATTTTCTCCATCTTAACTGAGTCATATGCTCTATGTTATGAAGTATAAGTAAGGGGATGTCTGGACTTTCCTGTCCTTTCAGGCAGCCTGGATTGTCATTAGTACTGCCATTCTGTGTACAGGCTCTCAGATATGCACTTTGCTTTTGCCCTGCTCTTGTCTTTTTCATTTCTGTTTCTAGGTTAGATTGTATAAATGACGACTCTTCACTCTTGTCTGACTTCCCCTTTGCTGCTGTGAGTAAGCGCCTCTTTCACTTCTGCATGTTAAAATAAAAAAAAAAAAAAAAAAGATGAGACCAAAGGCTAGGGTAGACTCTCATGGTACAGCCTTGTAGGTTTGGGAAGATCTTCCCTGATATTCTCTTGCTGTGAACTGATTGACATCACTTTGACATGTCTCCAAGTGCTTATTATTTCATCTCCCACACTGCGAAGTAAGCCTCCCAAGAAGCACTACAGAGATATCTATGGGTGAGGGCTGGCTGCAGTACAGACTGTACCAGTATGAACATTCAAGGTTCTATTCCCTCAGCTTCCATGTTTGTTTGTGATCTCTTCATCTTCTCTTAAAATGTGCTATGCAGTCTTTTTTGTGCTATAAGGCTCCAGGGGAAAGAGTGAGGTCTGAGGAGATGAGGTGTAGAGCTCATGAGTGTTGTGTCTCCACCTTTCACCCTTCAGAAGAGACACCAGGCAGGGCAGAACAAAAAAGGGCAGAAAAAGAAAGAAGTGGCACCAGCTGAGCAGGACAGGGTTAACACAACTCCTGAAAGACGCTTAAGTAGCAGCATGGGGCTGAGCAAATGGGATGTAGCCAGTACTTCAGGAATTTGTTGCAGTTCCCAGTGCCAGCTCATCCTAATTGGGCTAGCATGTTTTACTGTCCTCAAAATTTTATCAAGTGTCTGTCAAATCCCAGTCTGAGTAAGCTGAAATATGGCTGAGTATGAGACATCCCAGTCTTTTGTTATACAACAGAATACAAAAAGATTCAAAAGATTAAGTGTTGCCTTGGATGAGGAGCTGTGGTTGATTGGAGGGCCAAGGAAGCCTGAGTTGAGGGTCCTGCAAAACTGGTTAAGTTTTTTAAAGAAGTTTGTTTTTAGTAAGAACCTGCTGCTCTTCTTCCAGGTGCTGCCTTCCCATCAAGCATCACAAGAGCTGTCAGCCTTGCCTGTCCAAACTGAGGCATAGACGTCTGGGCATGCATCAGGGTGGAGGTGGAATTTAATCTAGCAGAGAGGACTGAGAACCCAGAGAAAACAGAGCATTTTGGAGCTGATGTTCTCTCTGGAATATTAAAAGACCCTATACATCCCTCAGGGATTACCTCTGTATGGATGGGCATGGAGAGCTGCTTGCCTGCTCTTACACTTTCAGCTACCAGGCTGCAGGCCTGTTCTGATATGAAAACTGAAACTGTGACGATGTGACACTGTGTGTGCATTTACCATAACTGTTCTCTCTGCAGGACTTATCAACAGGGCTCTGAGCTCTTGGTTAGTGCAGCTACCTGATACCCAGACCAGTCTGGCTAACATCCAGCTGGCTCAGACCATAAGCAGCTGCATGCACCACCCTGCATGAGTACTTTTGCTTAGTTGCAGTAGTCAGTTCCCACAATGGCTACTGCAGCAGTCGTACACAGACATAGAGTGAATTGCTAGTCACTGTGCAGTGGAAGCAAACTGTTCCCGAGACAACAACACTCTTAGTATATAATTTCATATTTCATAGTGCCTAATCCTTTTGGATTGTTCAAGTAAAATATAAAAATGGCAACATACTGAAATCGAAGGAAAAAAATTAAAACCAGAGCAGATCTAAACTGACATATTGAAAATTACTTTGAAATGAAATTAAGTTTTTCAAAGACAAATGGGTTTCTTGTGGCTCCAAAAGAAACAGTAAGCAATAAAATCCAGACTTACTTGTGCATAAATGATTTAGGTGGCGAATGGGGAGGAGAGGGTCATAGAGGGCTGAGTTGAAGAAAGTACATTTGCAAATTCTTGAAAAACCCACGTGGGAGAGTTCTGCAGAAAAACTGAATAGTATGACTCAACTTGGTCCAGATAAGGATTTCCTAGGGGAATAAAAGACAAAACCTTTGATCTTGGTTGCTGTGATAGAAAATTGAGTAATAAATAATGGTTCTGTTAATGTCCTAATCATAGCTTATATGTGACGTTCTCTTGCCAACATTCCTTTGCATCTCATTGTACTTTGACACAGCCTGATTACATGAGTGTATCAAGTAAACTCAATAGCTCTTCCAGAGGAGGTCTGTGTCCCTGTAGTCCACCGAAGCTGGACATGTCAGAAGAAAGGGACTAGATGAAAAGCAGCCAAGGAGATTGTGGAACCAGCCATCAGCCTGCTTTCATGGAAATACTTGTAAGAGAAACATCCCCAGGGAACCATTTGGGCAAATGACAACAGATGGATCTGGGGAGTCAAACTTCTTGCTTAAGCAACATCTGCTGGTGTTGGAAGTATCCAGAAAGCCCCACCACACTTAAAAATGAAACAAACAAATCTGTAAGAAGAAGAGCAAACCAAGATGAATTAGCTGCCATAACCTGCATTTTAACCATAACCCTGCATGAAAAAGTTGCATAGCAGAAGTCATGCCAGATAGCAAACAGATCATTCAGTATCCTAATTGAGCCTGAGCCCGACAAGGGCTGGTCATGTCCAGAATTTTCAGATATTAAGCTCTCAGTCCAGCTCAAAACATGGTTATTTACAATGCCTTCTAGTTTACTGGCACGTTGCTCCTAAAGTATGGGGAAAGCAAAAGACTTAAAAATTTTGCTGTGTGAGGCCTTGTTTGATTATTATGTGGTTCATGAGTCTTGTGATCTTTTTAAAGTTAGAAAACTGAGATACAGAATAGTTACACTGATCACAAGGGAGGAAGAGAGAACATCAAGGCTTTGAATAGAAAACATATAAATTCATAAGAAAAGGTATGAGGAAGCATATTTTTGAAACTATTATCCCTAATAAAAACCCAACAGAACCTAGTGCTACAGTGATGTTCTGTGAAATTCTCACACTTTTTACTACCGTTCACCTAGCATATTGATCTAACAACTGAGCAGGCTGTAGACCTTTGGTTAAAGATAGTAAAGGCACAGTACCCTGCTCCAAGATGAAAAAGCTCTGTGACTACACGCAGCAGATTAAGGATAGTTCCATTAGTGTGAGAACCACCTCTGTACTGTTTTATTCACTTTTACAGATACAATTGTCAATAATCACTTGGCCTTCTGTTTAAACAGGGAAACACCTGGTCAGTGATAAATGAGTTGGTACCTTAGTGGCTACATGTATAGGAAGCTGTGCAAGTTTCTGGAGGACGAGTGAAAACAGAGTTATTTATAGTTTAACATTTCATTTCTTTTCATGCTTCATATCTTTGAAACCAGTGTCATTTTTAGCTTGTCAAAATACAGAGGCACCAGTTTCATTTTTGCAAACATACATATTTAAAGAAGGACATTTAAACAGTGCTGGCAACTTTGTATTTCTAAATGTTAGTGTTCTGGTTTTCATCTAAATAAAGAAAGTAGGATTTTATGTTGAAATATAAGTTTGTAAGCACAAAAAATACAGTTGGGAAAAATGTGTGGAGAAAAAAATGCCAATTAAAAATATCTATGTTAAAATTGGACCGAAATGCCTGCTGCAATATTGCTGTTACCAATGCAGTTGCTGTAAAAAGCAGAGTACCAGGGCCAAGTACAGAAGCAAGAGGAATTAACTTTTAGCTACTCCAGCAGGGCAGAGCCCTGTGAATCACACTAGGAAACACAGATCAAATCCTCTTATGTAAACATCATACGGGGCTGGCTCTAATCCTTTGCGCACCCTAGGAGGACTGCTGATGTGGCATTCTCCAAACACACATTTGCTTTGCGTAATTGTGGGCAGTTGTTCTTGGGTGCAGGAGGCCTTAGTGTGAGCCTTTGTATCATCTGCTCATGGTGAGCAAAAATAGATGGGAGAAAGCAAACTCTGAACGTGCCTATGGGCTCCCAGGGCCATCCCATATGCCTCTTGTTGTCACTGCCCTCCCCAGAGACAGGATGTCATCCCCCCAGCACACCAATGCCTCACACCTGGGTCCAAGCCCTTGAAGAGCCAGGTGGTCTATTCCAGTCCCAGGTCCTCCTGAATCTCCAGTCATGTCACTGGTGTCCCCCTGCTTTTCCCAGCAGTTGTCGGCTTCAGTGAAGAATGCTGAGGACCCATCTCCTGTTTCACACCAATGTTTAACTTGCTGAATCAGGACTCCATGTAATGATTCAGACCTGGTTTCTGGTGACTAATGCTGGGCACTCCCTTCCTCCTAGGCAGCAGTAGCTCCTCAGTGCTCCCAAACCCTGTTCAGCCAGGCAGCTACAGGACTGGAGGCCAGATGTTCTACTTTCTCCAACTGAACAAATGGTGGCTGTTTTTTACTTATAAAGCAGTGTCAATTTTTAGTCTGAAATTAATTATTTTTCTTTTCAATCTGTGCAGTTACATAATCAAAAAATATAATCCCTGCATTCACAGGTCCTATAGTTTACAGAACTGAACTTCAAGTCTGGGTGGGGTACTGTGAAATTTCTGTTGGTATTCTCACTCAGCTGGGATCAAATGTTAAATAAAGCAAATACCTTAGGATGAAGACCTTATTATAGGCATGGGTTTATGTATGTAAAGCTTTCTTCTTCCAGGTTATTTTATCATTCACACATAGAAGTCTAAGACTTAGAGGAGCACTCTGAGTAAAAGCTATGGCACAACTTCAATTTATTTTCCTCGCGTCACCCATCAAACACAAAAAGTGTGATATAATACAAACACAGCAATTTCCCACAGAGACAACCATACAGCATCACAGCCAGGTGCTCTCTGCAAATTTTCCCTATTTTGTTCAGCAAGAATTTGAACACCTTATCAGTTTGATCACTGTTGTGATTTCTGTGGTTGCAGGAAGCTCACCAATCCTGACAGTCTCCAGTGTGAGAATGCCTGCTTAAGTCAGTGGGATACCTGGAATTCTTGATTCTAGATTATCGATGAGACAAAAATGGTTGTTCCATCAGCTACACTCATCCATCCTGTGCAATTTGTCTATTCAAAGTTTCATTGCAGAAACCAATGACATCCCCAGAGAATTAAGCCTTCTTAACTAATCTTCTAAAAAGCTTCAGAGACCTTTTGGCTTGGTCTGGATCTTCCTCCTATGGGTTTACCTGGGTGTCTTCAGTTTTCATCTCTTAAATTAGACAATTTCTCATCCTCTGAAATATCTCTGGTATATGCATGAATATGAAAGGTACTCTGCAGACCTTGTGGTGGTTTGTGCTCTGTCTTAATTTGTCAATGTCAGTGTAACTGGATAATGCAGACTCCCAGTCAAAACCAATAACACATTCAGCTCCTGACTGCAGGAAAGTTTGCTGCTATTTTGAATTACATTACATATAGCTATTGCAAAGCTTTGACTCAGTTGTTGGTGAAGCAGCTGAGTAGGTTTTTTTAAGAGTTCCATTATGGGAAGTTCAAGATGATGTAGATGTGGTCTGGCCATTTTCCACCACCCAATGTAATACCTCACAGATATCCACTGTGACAAGGAGAAAAAAAAAAAAGCAAAGGCACTGTGGTATGTCACCTGATACTACACCCAGTTGCATTGCTCAAATCCTTGCAAATTTAAGGTAAATAGGTTGTATTAGAGGCTTCTATTCTTTGTCCTCTGTGAATATTTCCCTAATACCTAGACAAAGTGGAATTTTTCACAATTCTTTGCCATGATAAAGAATGTTTGTGTGAAATGTTTGGCTGTTGTCCTTAGAGTCTGGTAATGTCAATCATGTTTTTGTTCTTACTTAGAGCTCAACTTTTGATGCCACATGAGGCAGCAACCTGACAAGGAGAAAACCTGATAGCACAGCTGTAGTTTCAAATACTCCAACAGGTTCACTTAAGCATAATATTACTCAATGACCTAGTTTAGAGCTGTCATGGGGTGCAATTAATCTTTGTCACTCCATAGTCATTCTGGAAGCACCTGAAGCCCAAAGAACTCCCTGGAGCCACATCTCTTTCTGCCAGCTTTCTGTGGAGGGGTTCAGTTCCGCTCCAGAGCACATTTACTTGCTTCAGTAGCTCAGAACACCTTCAGGGTCCCTAGATGAAGGTGGCTGTCAGTACAAGAGCAATAGAAATACTGATCACACAACATATCTGCTGAGCTTTCACACTCCCAAAGTTGATGGGAGACTAATTTCTTTTGAACTCTGCATCAGCTGGTCATTAGTAGCTCCCAGTGTTACTCAGGCAGTCTGTTTCCTTGCCCTTCAGCCTCTTAAGTATTTCCCATGGATCGTATTTGCACTAAATCACAACTCTTTTCAGCTGTTGATTTTTGCACAGAGCAGCAGGTGCCTGGACAGCTCTTCACACATGTTGCTCTGGTTGTTGGATGCTGACATCTCTGCAGCTCCTGCTTTTCTGTATGAGGTTTCCCTCTACATGGGCAACTCCGCTTCCTTTGGCTTTTGTCTCTGCGTCATCCACAAATACCATCTGGCCTGGGGGCCCCTAAAACAGCTTCTTTCACCTGACCCATGGGATGCCTATGAATGCTTTGCAGTTGGGCCTCCTCCAACTCTTTAGTCACTTCACTAGAAATGTTTCCTTGAAATGCTGCATCTGGTCTAAATGACTCACTCCAAGGCTGGGAATTCACAGCTGATACCTTTAGAAAAACACCCTAAATTTCTGTCTCATTGTTTATAGCTCCGTTGCTAGCCTGTCCATGGAGTTATCTTCTGCGGCTAACAAAATATGAATTGCCTTTGTGCAAACTCTTTCAAAAGTAAACATTAACACAAAAGTTTCTAATAGTCTCCCATGGGCAAACAATCTCCCTGTATTACTCATTCTAAATTCAATACACAAATTTCAGCCTCATTAAAACTATCTTCTGACCAGAAGAGGGAAACCCCCAGCAAAGGTTCCTCAATGCAAGTAATCGCCTCTGTGGAGGTTGCCCTTTTGCTGCTTTTTGGTTTGCTGCTTAGTTGCAATTTCCAAGGAGCCACATTTCTGCTTTTTTTCTTACTGCACTTCCAGAAAATATTTACAAGACTCTGCTTTGCAAGATGCACAGCCTACATATGAAAAAATTTGCCAAAAGCTTTTGGCCTTGACACACTGTCAAGATGCTGTCCTGCTTTCCCTTTCCCTTTAGCTCAGTGACTGGAAAGCCCTCCTACTCAAGGCCAACAAATTTAATTTCAGAAATGTTTTTTCTGTTTTGAGCCCACTGCATAAGTCCAAAGTACACAATGGCTATCAGGGAAAGGCCCAGCACAGAGAGATGCAGTGCCCTCCTTTACTGCCTCTGGCTCAGAGGCAGCAATTACAGTATAAAGCGGCATAGTGTGTTAATAAAATACCGCACCATCTTTTGGAGGAAGTGCTGTCTGGCCTAATATTTTTAAACTACGTATTCCCTCACCTGCCTAGGAGAGACGGGCACTGGGTGTTGCAACCTGGAGGCAACTGAATTGCTAGAAAGGTAACGTTTGAGTTAAAGACCTGCTCATGTTTTTGCAGAGGAAGGTTTAAGTCGAGTCAGGGCAATGAAGGGAGACTTACAAGCCTCTTCTGAACCTGAATCCGGCCCTTGAGCTGGGAGAATCTTACAGAGTCCTGCCTTTAGGTGTCCAGGCTTGCTGCTAATACACTTTTCTCAGTAGATGAACAGCAACCAAGGCAGTTTGCCAGACTGCCTGCTCCTCTTTATTTGAGTGAAAGAATATTGACTCATGCCTCTGCCAGTTTGTTTGCTGTGTGGTCAAAAATTCGTAGGGTCATCTAAGGCACTAATCCAGGTGGGTTACCAATACCTTTGCAATAAAATATTTATTTAAGTCTTTATCTCAAGTAAAATCGATGTTCTTATGAAGATTAACATTAGAATTGTACTTAATGGATTTTTTTCTCTCTTTTGTTACTTCTTCCCATAAAAGAAAGGCCAGAATAATTTCTTATTGTGGCGAATAAAATCTCACTTAACTTTATAAGATCGTTAATGTAGAATGACTTCCATATAGCACTATAGCTGACGTGTAAAGATAAACAGCATTATTTTATTTCTTCTGTGACTCACTGAACATAAGTCCACATTTATTCAGACTTTGTGGAGCACAATGATGGGTAGGAAAATTTATTATAGTTACCAGGCAAATGAACATTTTAGTTCATTTAGTTTAGGTTGTTTATCTACCTCTATAATAAAATTAAGACATTTGGGGCAAAAGTCTTTTCTGAGGCCCATGGCTTGTGGTCTAAGATTTGCAGGCAGCAGACAGACTTTTTATTCCTTTATGTCTATGGAAGAACTAGTTATTAATGCTGGTAAAATAACAGCTGCTGAATGTTATTTCCATATGATCTAGGAATTATAGCACATGCCATCACCTGATAACTTAGTTGTTCTCTTTTACAGTCCTCACTGTGATGGTTTCAGATAGTTAAATTCTTTATCCTTCTCCCAGTGTATCAGATGACTCTAAACAGTCAGTGTGGTCCAATAGGCCCTTTGCAGAAGGCTCTGCTTTTTTTCTTTGCCTGATGGGGAAATTGCTTAGTAAGCAGGGCCTTCTGGGCTCATAAATAGAAACACTAGATGTGTGTCCTGTCTCTGTGCCTGCCTCCTTCTTGCTGAAGAAAGGCTGTTTTAAATTTTTTTTTCCATAATTCTGACTGTGAGAGTTACTGAATCCCCATTGCCAGATACCCAAGATCTGCCCAGCCATCTGCTTTACCTCTGAGCCTGTGATGCTGCACCTCCTATCCCTGTGGTGTGACTCCGGTGCTTTCCTTTTACAGGGGAGGGAGAAGGGCCTTTGGAAGCCTCTGGTCCCATCACACCTGGTTATCCAACTGCCATCTACTTACCTAGCATACTGTAAATTTTTATTAACAGTAAAGGCTCTGACAGGAAAAGAGGAACCCAGGAGGTTATACACAGAAAAAATCACCCAACTATAAAAGCACTTATTTTCTAAGGTGATCAAGAGATCAGTCATAGACTGCTCATCTTACTCTTTCTCCCAGTTACTAGACACTTCTGCAAATACTATATAAAACCAATAAGCAATTAAATGTTGTATGTTGCTAAAGAATTTATATATGCATGTTTCAGGTTTGCAATCTGTTCCTTTCCTATGGATCCAGGCATGGGGAAAAAAAACACCTATATTTTAATAGTTCTAGAAGAAATCACTTAAATACAACTATTTGAAGTGGAGCAAAGGATACCAGCTACAACAGGGAGGTCAGCTTTTTCTGGATGTTCACAAAGTTATGCTTTCTGCTGGTCTTACTTTTTTGATTTTCCATAACTCCATTGTCCCCCTACTTTTTGTGCTTCACTTTTGAACAGCTTCTGGTCGTGGGCTTCTTTTGACTAAACAGATACAGCTGAAGTTTTCCCACTGCCTGAATTCTTTAATTGGAAAAGACTCAAGACAAATATGGGAGGCCACCAGATCCCTTCCTGTCATCTGTAAGTAATTTTCAAGGACTACAGAGAATGTTGTAGGCATGTCAAGTTTTCAGTAATCTTAGAAGAAGAGAGGGAATATCCTAAAGTAAATACCAAGTAGTGTATGTTATCTATCCTGGGAGGCCAACATGCCAATCTAACCAAAAATATGCCCTTCATTAGAAAACTGCCTGCAGCTTTAATCAGCTATAGCTGATTTTTTTTTCAGAGTACTATATTTATCAAGGTGTAGGGCAACCTTGAATGGAAGGTGGCCTCTCACTGTCTGCTTTAGTGGGTAAAAAATCAAATATCATTGTGTTGTGGAAACTCCCTTAATTACCATTGTAAACAGAATGATCCCACTTCTGACAAGCCATCTCTAATGCCTGATGGAGACAGGAGAATTAATGTGGAGCAGGATATATTCTGGTTGTAAGGGCTGGGCTTGTTCTCAGATGAGACAGTCTGGTTCCATATGAAATAAAAAAAAGTAGGTAAATAAAAATTCTACCTCTTTAAATCTTGGAGGGTACTTACAGGAGAATTTCTGGAGAGAAGTGTACAGAAATGACAGTAAAGACTTCTTCTGTAAAGAGCATGTGGTTTTGTGACTATGATACATGGATAATGACATGAATACTACCTGTAGGCAATAATGTAGTTTATGGGTTTCTGTAACCCATACATTGGTGGAAATAATTATATCAGCAATTAAAGGTATACCTTACAAATAGATCATAGGATCAACAACTGTGGGAAACCACAGCAGGTTCAGTATTGAGTTTGGTAACTAGATTGTAAAAGAAGGAACCATGAGCTGCAGATACTCCTTGTAAGCAGCAGTGCCTTCAGCTGGCATTTCAGGATGCTGTATAAGCAGTACTACCCTTAGAGGTCTTTAGAAATGTTTTATAAAATCACAAAAGTAATTACATTTTTGTCCAACCTTACCAGGAAATAAGGAGACAGTCATGCCTTTTCTATATGCAGCCAGACAGATCCCATGCAGAAGCGCTGCCTTCTGTATTTGAGCACTGCATTGATCTCTGGACAACTTGTGATTGCAACATGAATTCCAGAGGTTGGCTAAAACTCCTAAACATGACACGTTCATCTTGAACTCTACACATACTGAATATTTCAGCACTGGAATGTGTTATGAAAATTATTTAATTTAGTTAATTTATGATGTAGGCTACAGTTTCTTTGGGAATCAGATTAATGCTGAAAAAAAAAAACATCCGAAGTCCTTTCTCTTCCTCATTCCCTCATGCCTGGTTCCAAAATCTGGAAGAAAAGCCTCCAAGTCATTAAAAGTATAGAGTACCATAGAATCTTTAAGGTTAGGAAAGACCTTTAAGATCATTGAGTCCAACAATGTTTAGCTAGCAGCAGTATTACTGTATGTAATAACAGGCCTGAACAGAAAGACTACTCAACTTTTAACAGTTTTGCAATTCTGACAGATCCGAGCTTCCCAAAAAAGTCTGAAGATATCCTTCAGATGTAAGGTCCTGATTGCACTCATAATCATGTGATTGCCTGAATTTTGCTGTAGCATTTAGACTGTCAGCTTACAAGAAGTTTGTTGGGGGCCATTCCCAAACATTTCTGTTCACTCAGGCAAGCAGAACATAAGCTGTCCTGTAAAAATAGGGAAGCTGATACAAAATTATTTTGTTTGGACCTGTATGTCAATATTGCATGTAGTTAAAGTGCTCAGAGCCACATGAAAACACAGCTTTGAACCACAGGAGAAAAGTCATGGCTCAAGGATGTATTACACATACGTGAGGACTACGTGCATGACTAGACAGCTTACAGATGCTTGGGAGGAATACATTTCAGGAAGGCCAGGGCTGTAGATCATTGCCTGGCGTCTCTTCAACTCTGTAAGCTGTTCTTCTCCAGGATCAGGTTTCAGAAAGGAATGCCGTCACGGGAGATTTTACCCGATGACTAAAACTGCTGACTTGCCAGTGCGATGTTTAACCTCCCATTCCACACTCCATGCTTGCTTTATTTACTAATCCAGCATGTAGCTGTGATGTGGCGGAAGAATGGGGATAAACTATGCCTTGAGAGCATATGTGTGAGTGGAGAAAGTACCACCCATCTCCCCAGCTCTGTAACTGTAGAAGGCCAGACAACCTGTCTTTCTGTCAAGTTCTGATGGTGGTGTGGGTTGTCACAGTAGCCTCTCCTCCAAAACAGTAGGGAGAGCCCTCATCTGCAGTCAGGGAGCTATTACAAGGAGAGAGCGTGAACAGGAATTGGACCTCACTCTCAGCTGAAAAAATTAACTATAGAATAGAGTTGCAGGCTGCAATATATCTTCTGTTTACATTCTCCATGCTGGGAGGGAGGATCTGGACAGGGTCCACTGCAAAGGCAACAGCTGCAGGTAGGTTTTATAGCCACATGGTTCTACTAGATGTGGCTTTCTGGTGTCAGGAAATTGATCTGGGACAATTCCAACAAAATATATCTTTTGCTGTATTTCAGCAAACCACCAGCCAAGGGTAAAACCTCTTACTGCTCAGAAAGATCAATAATACTTAGGGGATAACAGTTTCTTAATGTCACAGAAATACCAAGTTTCTCATTACTTGCTCTTTTTTAACAGGAAAAATATACCTTAAGATAACAAAGTTCAAAATGGGAAACCATGTAAGCATTGCTAACTTGTGCTCTGGACTTGGTTCAGTTGCTGTCAATGTTCACATGGTCTTTATGAGTGACAAGGTTTTATCCTGAATCCCAGCTAAGTCATGGGATTTTATGAGATTCTTCCTTCCTGTCCTTCCCCTCCTATCAAAGGATGATGTTGGGAGCCATCATGGAAGAATTTGAAACCGTAGGCCTCCTGAAGCCAAAAAAAAGAGAAAGCAAACAAACCCACGTTTAATGTGTGTATACACATACATATACATATACATATACATATACATATACATATACATATACATATACATATACACCCCCACAGCACAGGTGTATGTGTAGATGGTGTGTGTGGGTGTGTCCCTGTCTATCTGTCTTATCGGTGTGGAGCGAGGGCGGGAGAGACACATTTCATGATTGTTGGAAAGGCAAGGATTTCATGTTTGGCAAGGCAGTTCTGGGCAATGCCAACCCTCTTAAAAAAACATTAATGAAGCATTGCAGATACACAGCCAGTTTGGAGAAGACTCAGTCTGTTGCCAGACTAGGCCCTTTAGGAGTCAGAATGCTTACACCTGGATCTTGCAAGCATTTGATCCACTTGAGCTCTTTTTCACATGAATAGAGGGGGTAGTCAGTGGAGAGCAGGAGCTACCCAAGAGGGAGCACAAAATCTCCATCTCTTCCAGCAAGAGATTCCTGCACCCTGATCGTGCACATAGTTTTCTCACTAGTGGTGGTAGTTTGCGTCATACTTTGTGAGGTCAGATGCTAAGGATCCAAAAATTGCATTCTTCCTCATGAGTAAGCTTTAGTATGATCTGGAATGACTCATCAGGTTAAAGGGTTGTAAGGTCAAGCCATTTATGAAAATACTCTTTTAAATATTGGCTGAGTTTTCTGAGAAGGGTATTTTGTCTAAAAAGCATGAAGAATTTAATCTAGTAGATATTAAATATTTAATTCTTTGTTTTTCAAGATTTGCAGTTCCAGAAGCTGTAGACTTTCTTACTTGTTTCTTATTTTTTTCTATGTGTCAAAATAAAGTGTAAAGCAAAAAAAACCCAACACAGATGCTGGAAAATACTCATACTAACTAATATATTCAGACTTATTTAATTAACTTGTCAGGCTTAGTTTTTACCATAGCTAATCTTGTGACTATGACAAATTGTATCTTCCAGATCTGATTATTCATTAAACATCTACTGTGAATTTCACATTCCCTCATGCATAAAATACAGTACATGTATAATGGGATTAAGAATTAAAATATGTTTCTTATTTTATTTAATTTATCATTTTCAATTACAGAATTTAAATTCAAAGGATGCTGCAGAACACATCAGTTAACTATACTGAGCTAATTAACAATTCTAATAACTTTTTTTGACTGCAGCACATGTATTTTCAGACCTGAAAGAAATTACTGCACTGCTTATTACTTAAAAGCTTTTAAGGTATTACCTTAAAAGCTTTGTTTTTGTTTCACTGGTGGGCACATTTTAATCCACTTTTGGAGTAAATAATGAATGACTGAATCATCATTGCATTTATCACAAAGATTCAATGGTGAAATCAAACATTGTGTTAGAGTATTGCTTTCCACTGTTTCTTGAGTGGCACAGTGAAGTCTTGGGATGAGCATTTGCCTGCTGTACTATAGTACAAAAACTTTGCTGTCCTGTGGTTGGGGAGCAGGATTAGAGTTGAGGTTCTTGGTAGCTGCTGCTCAGAAACCCCAGCCTGGCCCAGTGCACACAGATGGCTATGGGGAGGTTCCCTTGGATTCCTATAGATTCTGGCTTAAATGGGTAAGAGCTGTGTTACAGTTGGTACATTGTTTTCATATGCCTGTTTCTCTGGAAAAAGCGATTTCATGCATTCTGTCATGACAATGACATAGCACACACAGAGACACAGACATACATATATGTGTATATATAATATATATATGTGTATATACATTTATTTATTTATTTATTTTAAAATTTTTATAATTAACTATTGCCCCTGTGCAGCTGACTTTGTTTTCTCCTTTCAGGGCTATGAGAAAACCATAACCACAATCTTAGGTAAAATTTGCCTGAGAAATTATTTGCAGCAAGCAGCCAACCACCATTTCGTTATACTCACAGGAAACCCCCTCCCCTCTCAATAAAACAAAAATTTAAAAGTAGGACTCTGTATGCAGAACCTGATGTTCTCACTGCTGAATTCAGCTGCACTCCTGTCATTTATGACAGTTGTGTAGTTTGCACAGGTCTTCACAAGCTGAGAATCTGCAGAGAGAAAAGCAACATTTCTGAAAATGCCATTAAAGTAATGAGCAAGAGGGAGGGCGCAGTGTTGTAAGTTTAAAGAAGAACACAAGCTTCCCAGTGTCATATTGATGGACCTTTTAATCTGGGAAGGAAAATAACACCTGGACAAGTTGCCACAGATTGCTTTTCCTTCGCAAGTAGTGTCAAAATCCAAATGAAAGACTTTTCCGAGAGATATTTTCTGCTTCAGCTACTGCTACTGGGCTGGCAAATGCATTAATTCAAGCAAGTGCAACAGCTTGTGTTAAGAAGTCATCACCAACTCTAAAGTGAACTGAAAATCAACAAACCTTTGTATTTTACTAGGCAAACACCTGTCAGGAAGATTAAGATTTTATGCCAATAAGTTACACTTCTCACAGCCCTTTTATATGTGGTATCTGAGATGATACCTTATTATCTCCTTTCCCTCCATAACACCTTCCTCTGTGGCATCCTCTTCTACATGGAGGAAGCCCTCTGAGGCCATCTCAGCTACTTGTAATATGTTTCAAGTCTCTTTTCTGGTGTGGTGCCAGTAAGAAAATAGCTGTTGTTTAACAATTTGAGGGAGGTAGTTGTAAAACAGGAGCTGCAGTAAAAGCATAAGAAACTGTGATACAGAGAGGTTTGTTTTACATTTGTCAGTCTCCCCCCTCTCCAAAACAGTTATGGTGCTGTTCTCTTAGAGTCTTATCTATGAAGGGCAACTCAAGTACAACACAGAGCACTAACAACCTCTGGGAGGTTCTTACAAGCATTAATTAAATATTTTAAACCAATTATATGAACACCCAGCCCCAGTTAACTGAGGCTGATTACATAAGTAGACATTTGGTGGCTGATGTTCTTTCTTCTCTGCTTGGCAAAAATAGCTGGAAAAGAGTTTTTTCTGATTTGTAAACGTAGTTTGTGCCACTGCCAGTTTCATAGTAACATAATCCAGTTTCACAGTCTGAGATGGAAAGCCTGATTGAAGCCATAGTAGGCAACAAGCCCTGACTAGAGGTAAAATAATGCTTAAATGCTAGATGTTCCTCAGTGTCAGATTGAAGGGGCTGCACTTAAGGCGCTGTCTGGCATTCACGGTGAATTTTGCCTCTCAGTTTTTGAGGAAAAAAAGAGTTCTGCAGTTAGGAGTGGTTTCAATAAAGAAAGATTCAAAAAACCTTTCTGTATTATCCCCGTGACTCTGCTCTGGTGACTCCATGTGTCAGCTGCACAAGTCATTTGACTTTGGGTAGAAGATAACACCTGCCTCCTCATGCTGCCATGGGATTAGCCTCACGTTTGTAAAGTCCTTTGGCAAGATTAGGAGCTAAGTGTTATTTGGGAACCCCTGTGCTCCTGTTTCTGACACCACCCCAATACCCAGGGCTTCAACAGAAGGCAGACATATCTGTTGAAAGCGCAGAGCAGCGGATGCACACAGCCTCCACCATAGCCACTCTATTGAGGAGCCCACCTTTGTGAGGCTGTGCTGTGCTTTAAAATTATGCCCTAATTTGCTCAGTCTGTCATTGTTAATTCACAGCTGTATATATTTTGTTGTCTTCCATTTTGTGGTTATATTGAGCAGGTTTATCTTCTGAGCAGCAGCTCTGATCAGTGGGAATAAAAAAACAGAAGTAGAAGGGCAGAATTGTTTTACACTTAGTGTCGTTTTTTAGATGTTTTACTTGCCTGCCTCTGCTTCTTTGGGAAATAGGAAGTGTCCTTCCTCTCTTTTTCTAAGCATCTTTGCATTCTCCTGTGCTTGTGGGAAAAGCAGCAGGGCAATGACCTAATTCAATGCAAATGAAAGGGATTTCCTAGCAAAGGATGGTAATTGGCAAGGTGCTGCAGGTATGTGAAAGCGCTGAATGGCAACCTGGGACTATGGAGAGAGGAAGATGTCTGCACAACAGAGCTATAATCACTTCACACTTTCACTAATTGCCAAGAGCTGGAGCTCCAAAGTGCCATGCTATTTTTTATATAAAATCTATTAAATTGCTACATCTTGGCCATATTTTCCAGCTGTTCCTGTCAGCCCTCATTATCACTGTCCCTCAGTAGCCAGTCTCAAAAATGACTGCATTTCATGCAGCCTTCCATTCACAAAACTGCTGTGGTACAGTACACTGTAAAGAATAAAAAGGAGACAATTGCTCAGCAGAGTATAATGAAATGAGCTGTAGGCCTGGCTTCCCTTCTCAAAATTAAACCAGGAATGTTCTTCCAAACACAAAGCCTTACCTCAAAGCAGATGCTTACATATATATCACTGATATTCTGTGTCATAGGGGAGCTGATGGTCACTCATGCTTATATTTTCATGTGTTTTTCAGCAGAGTCATCAACTGGGCAGGTTTTTGAGAATAGATAATATACATTGTCTTTTTGTAATAGTTCTTCATTCTCAGATGTGAACATCTTCTAAGCCCTTCTTTTTTCTCTTACTAATTTTATCAATCTCTTCCTTTCCCAAAAAGTTCTGATGATATTTTTGTGTGTCCCAAGTATGAATTTCTTCAGAGTGATAGAAATCACAGGACAAGGTATAGCAAATAATTTAAAGAGAAGACTCTGTTGGAGCATTGAAAAGTAATTCTATTTTTCTTGCTACATGTGCAGATCCATCCAAATGCAGAGGGGGGTAAATGTGTTTTTATCTTGCTCATGGACTCTCATTCAACCCATCCGTTATGACCCCTCAGTTCAACATGTTAAACCAAAGCTAAAGACTGGCTCATACTGGATTCTGGTTTCCAGGATGCTGATAATATTTTTTCAAAACCAGATACTTTTTGGCAGCATTTTGGTGCTGCTTGTTTATAGTTTGTGGCCAAAGGTGGAACAGGGGCTGTTCCAGAGCAGTGAGATTGTTCTGTTTCTTTGAGACTGCTCTGGGAGGACCTGGAAGGGGAAGACTGATGGAGTCTCTGAGAGGACACTTTGCCGAGAATTAAAAAGAGGGAGAGCAGGACTTTCCACAGCAGCTTACTAAAGGGCTCCTTGTTTGCTTTTGGAGGCAACAGCATTTTCTATGCTTACCATTGTGACACTGTGACAATACAAGAAAAACAAAGGTACTCGATAGTTGGGTGTACCTGTCACCATGTGCTTATTTAAATACTTGTTAAAGCAAATGATTTCACACAAAGAATATCAACTGTAAGGGCCAACACCCTTTTGCTAGTTACCTACATCTTAGAATATATTTCTGGTCACTTTTGTGGCTAAACTCTAAGCCTTCTTTGGCATTGAGACCCTTTATTTTGCTGACACAGACCACAAAGTGTGGATACAGTGTGCAATCATAGCTTTATATAAATATTCATTGCAAGATAACTTCAAGACAGACAATATTTAAGGGCATCTGAAGGCAATGAAATACTTGCAGGAAATGGAGTCTGATGTGATTATTGCTTGCAAATGTTCTGGGCACACTGGGGACCACTTAATGGCACAGATTTTCTTATTGAAATGGATCTTTGATATGGGATTCACAGCTTTTAGGTGCAAAGTGGTGGATGGGCTTGTTACAGTATTTTCTTAACCAAAGTAGAATAAAAAGAAAAATACAGTATCCGTGTAGAAAAATAAACACCCTGGGTTTCAGCATAGTCTTTCAGATAGGCTGTCTCCTTATTTCCCTCCTGAATAGTGCTGGATAGTATTTGAGAAAGGATGAGGAAGGATAATGATAAATTGATGATAAACTTCTAAGAATTAAGTAACAGGATATAAAGTTATTCATTTTATGGCCGAGTAACAGCTGAATCACAATGGAGGCTTGAGTTGGCAGACCCTTTGAATCTCTATTCCAAGTGAAATTCCAAAACAAGAAGTCATTTCAAAACAAAGAAATAAACTTGAGGTTGTCCATGGAAGGAGATTTTCAGATTTCTTTTTCCCCAGGACAACATTCTGAATGACACATTTTTTTGTCCTTTACAAATTTTCCCTCAAGTTCTTTGAAACAGCTAATAGTTTTGGCTCTTTACCAAGCAGTGACGTGGGAAGCTGAAGAGAAACACACTAAAAAAAGCCTGATTTCCTCAGATTTTTGGACTGTTGAGAAGCCAGCTCTTGGAAGTCCTGGAAAAACCTTTACAAGCATCTGTTCTGGAACCTGGAGCTGAGGTATTGTGGGATAATTCATACAACACCACAGACGAATCACGAGAGCCTTGTCATTTAAGCGCTCCAATTACTTTTTTTCTGCAATAGCTTCTGCTCTCCTCCACATCCCACAATGCATTCCAAGGCTACTATGATAATTGGAAGTATATTCCTGTGTGTGAAGTGGACTTTAATTAGCACCTAAGGGGCACATTCTGGTGTCCTGACTCATGTGGCATGGATGTGGAGTCGCTCCATCGCAGCCTGTGGGACTGCTCATGAAGAAAGGTACTTCCTGGCCCAGACAAAGGCTGGCTTGGAAGCTCTGAGCCACCCAGATGGGACGAGAAGCTCCACTGAATCTCCAGCATGCAATGCCATGGCCCGGGGCCCTATAAAACAATAGTTACACTAATGCTTCCAATTATTTTGCTCAACTAATAAGCAATATGAGTGGCTCCAGATTTTAAGTCTGTGAGCCATGTACAAACAGTGTAAAAATTTGGATTGCAGGCAGCCTTGTAACAAATTAATAACTTTGACTATTACGTGAGTCATCTGTAAAATGGGCACTGAGTTACGAAGACACACACCGACTGTGGGGTATCACAGAAAATTAAAATTAATGTGGCATAATACTATTTTTTACAATAAAAGTACTGCAGATGGAAGTGATGGGAAAAGTGGGAGGGGCAAAAGTCCACTGATTAGTATAATTACAGCCATGCATCCACTTCCCAAAGGCAGGTTGTAATTTCAGCTCAGTATCAGCACCTCCTGCAGCCATGCAGCTAGAAAGCTGTGAGCAGACATCCCGGCTCCTGCTCCGTGGGATGAAGCTGGCAGCCAGGGTGAAAAGAAACAAAAGGCACTGATTAAAACAAAAAGCCTAGTCGGCAGGTTCTTCAATCATGATGTAATTTTCTTTTTTTGTCTTGATACTATTAATCGCCTTTCAAAGCCTGTGCAAAATGCACTTCCCTGATGATAATAAAACATTCCCTCCAGAATCAGTTCTCTGGTTCTTTCCTTATTCTAAACCCACATGCACTCAAAATCCTTACCTGGAGGACCACAGGTGCAGATGTCACTAAATACAGCTTGTTTGATGGTTACTGCAGAATGATGCATGTCACTGTCCTTTTCACGGACATCCTATGACAATCCAGCAAGACGAACCAGGGCCAAGTTACAAATCACCTGGGCAGTGTCTCAATGGCACTATCTCTGAGAGGCATGTCCTGCCCATAGTAGCACCTTGGGATTAGAATGTCAGCAAGTACTTCATGAAAGTTGTTATCTATTAATTATTTCATAACTCTGTAGAATATTTATGAAACTATGCTGCAAAGAATTATTTAGACTTGAGAATTATTATCTTAATTGTGCTTAGACTGTAATTACAATGCACTGAGGTTACTGATCTCTTCTGAATGAGCTCAATGCTAGTCAAATATTTTAAAATCCTTTAGAATGAGGAAGGAGCTGAAGTTATGTAAAAACAAAGTCCTGCCTAAGAGTAAGTTACATGTCACACAAATGTAGCAAGGAAATATATGAAAACTAAAATATGAAAAACAGGTCTTAATTGTTTAACATATTTCTTTCCTGTATTATCAAAATGTTGTGCAGGATTTTATCAACACCAAATCTATTATATATGGTTAAAAGACAGAAAAATGTTCTAAAACATAGCATTCATAGTTTAAATGTCTCCCGTTAAATCCAATGTAACTTACATAATGTGAAAGTCTAGTTATCTGCCAGTGAGACAAAGACAATCCTTAAATATCCTACATTTTGCAAATTATACACCATTTTTTTTCTAAATGAAATAACTGTCCAGCATACATCCTGCTAGGTAAAGAACTGTCATCTATGATACATTTCTTTTGGCCAAATAACCTTTAGCGTGAATGAAGGTAATTATTTTATTGTTCAAAACACAGGTCTCAGTATAAATACAATGACTGGGTATAAATGTTGCTTTCAGGATCAATATTTATAAATCTCTCAGTGATTGTTGTTGGGCTGATGCTGCATTTACAAAAGGAAACAAATCTTTTTTAACTGTTTTTATCAGCAAACCTTGCAATCTCAGTTTAAGATTTAGGAAGCAGCTTTGAGACCTTTCCTTTTGGCATGTAACCCCATCAGCTTGGGTTTGGCAGAGCTACGAGGCCCTCACAGTCTCTGTTCCATCTTCCCTGCCCTGTGGAGGACTGGTGTGGATGGCAGTGGTGGGAGCACAGTGAACAGCTGAGCTCTCTGCCGCTACAGCACAGCTCAGTGCCTCTGAAAGCAGGCTCCTCTCTCACCAAGACACAGGAAGGTGTGTCTGCCTCGGCCCCTGGCACAGATCGGAGCCCACCAGCAGGACCACACCTGCCCATCATTCCCACCATTTCTAGCACTGGAGAGGATGCAGGCACTCCCTCCTTGGCAGAGCTGCAAGCTGGCATGCTCAGCCTGGGCAGCCAGAGCACATGTGGGTGTGGGGAGATGGCTAACTCACCTCTCTCCACTGACTTGCCAAGGAGGGCAGGTGACTAGCTCTGATTAATCACCCATTTCATAGAGATCTGAAGTCATATAAGACAAATCCTTTTTTGTGGGCCTAAGTCATCAGCAATATGCCACCTGCAATTCTCACCTCCATTTGCCCCTTCGATAACACCATGGTACTATACTCTGCATGAAAGAAAGTAATACTGTTTAACTTATTTTTTCAAGCAGATGCACTGTCCTTTGCTGTATATTTAATGTCTGATAAGCAGATGAATCCACATCAACTTTACCTAAGATGGAAAAAGCTGGGTTTACAGTTGTCCACAGTAAAATATCCAACCTGTGCTATACTGGAGCAGCTCACTGATCTAGACTTTTCATTTGTATACTAAAATGTTGAATTTATTGTTATATAACACTATATACCTTGCATAGTGGTAGTGGGATATTTTGGGGCAGCTCCCATTCCTCTGGATTCCCCCTTCTGCCTCCTGCTGTACTTGTTTTCATCTGTGGCTCCCTGCTGCTCACCTTCATGCTGCCTCCCCCTGCAGCAGCCATCGCTTTGGGGTCTTGCACTTATTTTCATCAGTTGGCGCTTCTCTTACCCCACCCTTGCTATCTGCAGTTTTGGCAGTAATACAGTAATATTACAGTAATTCTTGTCTAGGCTTGATTAGAAATCTTAACATACCCACTTTGATTTGCTGTTGCAGTGAAGATCCTCCGTTATTTGCTATACAAGATGGGCAACTTCTTATAAAAAAGTGTTTTTAATCATTACTGGTCATCTTTTCTGTCATTCCAAACATTCCCCAATCTCATAGGTTTAGTCACTGTGACAAGGATTTCTAGTGAATACATATTTCTCTATAGAAGGCAGAAAACATGACAGAAATGTCTATAACACCCTATCACACACTTAAGAAAATAAAACAAAACACAATGGCAGAATTCCTTGTGCATTCATTGATGATTTGATTTGAGTATAATAGTAGGGTCACAGAACAGCTAGAGTACTGTGGGTGCAGTGTGGTTCTAGATATTTATAAATAAAATACCCAGACTTTCATAAAGACTGTATCATTATAAATCAATGTCCTTTGAGTTAAATACAGCCTTTAGCTATTATCAAAAAATTGCCTCCAACCTGGCTGGAATCCCAGGGACTCTGAGGTATCTTGATAACTTTGTCACACATGACCTCTCTCTACCCTTTCACACCTGATGCTGCCAGAAAGATTTTGGTGTTTTTGAAGACAAGTCAATCTGTTGGTTTGCACAAACCATTGCACAATTTTATCACTGTTGCTCCCTAGTCCTTGTGATAAGCCAAACCTTCCCTTACTAGAGGAAATAGTTCATTCTCCATCTTGTATTGAAAGAATGAACTTTTAGCTTCGGCTTATCCTAGTGTATTCAGCTTGTTAAGCTATTTACTGGCTTTTAAATGTGTTGGCAGAATATTTGTTAGATTTTTGAGCTCTTCTGGTACCCAAACAATTGAAGCATCTGTCATAGCTGTGCCCCAAACATTCACATTTAGTGTTTTTATGATGGTACAAAATGAGTGTCTCAACCCAAAGCAAATTTTAGTAAGGGTTTTACATGCTCTTATTTCAAATACTCCATTGAAAATTTCCCCTCCAGTGCAAATTAATCTATTCATGCATTCATTCATTTTCTCACTCCTCCTGTCTCTCCATTTATGCCTCATTATCCTCTTTCATTTCTATCTTGCACTTAGAATCCCTCCTCCTATGAACACAGGAATGGGCAGGGCCTTCTTGGTCAGTCTGTTCCCTTGTATATTAACCTCTATCTTTTAAGCTGTTTGTGTCCCACCAATATTCCAGCTTTAAGTCTGTTCCAAATCCTGAGTTTTCTCACATATAAGAATTTTGTTCTATTTTCTAAACTAGAGTAATTAATGGCTACCTTAGTCTCCTTCATTTGCACGTTGTACTAGCACTGGACAAAAAACCAGCCACCTTATTTTCCCACTTAGGCTCTCTGTGCTTCCCAGCCTCTTTACCTTTACTGGCATTCCTCGTTTCTTGATAAACTACTAGGCTTCAATGCCCTGTCCTGGGGGTTCACAGACCAAAGGATATTAGCAGGCAGATGTCAGTAGAAGTTGGCAGGGACTTTCTACACGTGTTAACTAGAATCATCCTGTGATGGGAAGACAGAGACAGGAAAGCATCATGGCAAAGATTGAGACAATTCCTCACTGGAACAAGAAATCAGTACCATTCTTTCCATTCACCTTAAAAAGAACCCCTCAGTTCAAAGACAAGCTGCAAGCAAGAGTTGACTTCCCTAAAGGGGAAGAAGCACATCACTGACAATGGACTTGGGGAAGAACAAGAACTTTAAGAGCCTCTTCTTTATTTGCCGAGGAAGACAGGAAGCACTTCCAGGCAGCTTTAGCCTCATACTCCTTTCAGTATAGTATCTCCAGTACTGGCACTGTGCCTGCTAGCATGCTTTTGAGCTTGTGCAAGCAGGCTACCTGGAAAGAAATTCATGTGATCTGGGTAAGGCAGTATCACCCCAGGGCAATAAGGAATCAGCAGTGTTTGTACCTTTCATCCTCCATTCCAGAAGACACAAACACTGTGTGGGTACCAGGGAGTGGCAAACCTTGATGTGCAGTGCCTGTCTTAAAGGTCATGGAGCCCTGTGATCTTTTCATTATTTTTTAATTTTAAATTTTGACTGATCTGTTATGCACTGTTCCACGTAGCATTGCTTCTTCAGTGACAAGGTCACCTCCATTAATACCTGGTCATACTACATGTGGTGACTGGAAGACAGAAATTTGCAGGGAGGGAGAAGTTTGTGTTTGCTTCTGTCAGTCTGGAAACACTTCTAGTTAAGTATAGATCCAAAGAAAAGTAAAAAGAAGAAATAAAAATAAAAGCTACAGAATGGTATACGCATATTCAGCAACTACGCTTCTTGCAAGACTGCACTGGCAGACTCAGGAAGCAGCAGTGTATGACTAAGTAGAGGAGACATGCACAACTCAAAAACATGGGTGGGCTGGTGAGGACAACCAGTTGCTGGCTTCTGTTGGAAACATGGCTCTCTTTCCTCAATGCCTGAAACTCTATTTTTAAACATGGGCACTAGACAATCACAAGAGATGCCCAATTTTTTGTTAACACTATATGGCTAACAGTTGAGTCCTATAGCTGTTACAGTTTGTTAAACCTTTGTGCAGTGACATTAGCCTCCTACTCCCGCGCCTTCCTTTTCCAGTTCAGTGCTCCTACAGTATGGGACTGTTTATTTGGTGCATCCTATTTGCTATGGAGATTGTGGGGCAAGACATAAAAAGCCTCTCTATACACATTACTTCCACCATGACAGTCCAGCCCTTCCCCATTTTCCTATCAAGTGTATCCATGTCCTTAATATGGATCCCACTTCTACAGCTTGAGTTCTCATTTTTCCCTGCCACTGCACATCAATCACATTAGTTCCCTTCCTGTCTCTGCCTTTCCTCCCTAAAATTTTAATTTAATCCCTGTTTGCCCTTCCCCATGCCTCCCTTCATCCCCAGGATACAATGTCTCTTTCCTTCATTTCATGCCACCTCCCCAAAATGTCCCCACCCAAAAGAGTAATTACTTCTAAGTTCACAACAGATAAACTAAGGTACCCATGGACTAGAAGTCAGTCCCAAGCTGTAGGATGCACAATTCTGATATGCAAAACTTAAGGGCTTATCTTAAAAACTGAAAGATCAATTTAAGGAATGTTTAGAAATTTAAAATACTTCTCTTCAGGTAAACGTACAATGCAATGCTATATAGACAGGATTGAGCCTGCTCTAAGTCCAGCTTTTCTGCCCAATGCTCTGTCCTGCCTTGACTGCCTGACTTCTGGGCAGGAACAGGTGAAATCCCACACTGATGCCAGTATACTACTGCTAATAACTGAGGCAGCTCTTCTATGGCTAACTGATTTACCTCTGGTTTTTAGATACTTTGAAGAACTTTTTTAAAGAAATTTTTAGGAGGCTCTTGAAGGGTGAGAACAACACACACTTGAAAGGAGTATTTTACTTATTTGATGATATTTTTTTGCTTTATATATTCTGTACTGATTAACTGTTTTTAGGTTTCTGCAGTTTTGGGGTTTTTTTTAGACAATCACTGTAAACAGTGTGTAAGGACAGCATTAACTCAGGTTCTGTCCAGCTTGTTTTTATCCTTTTCCTTACCCCTTGCAACTGACTCCTGTTTCTCTTTGAAAGGGAGTCAACAGGAAGCATGACACTCTGGGGAAGGATGTGTGACAGCATTTAACTTCCTGGTGAAGCTTCATTCTTTGTACTATCATAGCCATAAGCATAAGTGCCATGAGTGTCCTTACCTACTGATCCTATGTACCATATGAGAGAAAGTCTCTTTCTTAGTACATTAGCAGTTTGATTAGATGCACCATGTACACTGCTTTGCATGGATAAAGAAATTTTGCAAGTTTATGTTAAACGTGGTTTTAGTTATCTAAAAGAAATAAGATATTATGTTAAAGAGTTGGGTTTTTTAATATGAAAGACAGAAAAAGAGTGGATTATGTATTTTTTTTTTGGTTGAAAAGGAATCATCATAAAACACAAGCCAACTGGTTCATGTTCTAAGCATCGCTACAGAGAAAATGCTGAGAATGCTGATTTTTATCCATAAGAAGAACCGATCAAATATATTTAGTGATAGGTGAAGTACTGGAGTCAGGACAAAGTCATACTTGCTAATGCAATCTCAGATGTATTTTACAATGACATAATAACATGCTTTCCACCCATCAAAATCACTTTGTCATTCAGCCTAAAGGTCAGATGACAGAATGGCTCCAGATTTAATTTTATCATCTCAATTTACAAGGAGTCAATTCCCACTTCCAAGTTTCTTGGATCCCCCACCTCCTTTATTATTAAGCCTTGCCTCATTCAGCAGGCAGCATCGGGAGAATACATTCCACACTTTCATGACTTGCAGAGCAGGCAATGGCCAAGGCAGGGCTTCCACATGAATAATGTTTATGAGATGTGCAGAGAGAGTTCTATTTTCCTAGGAATTTTACCTAAGAGACAACAGCCAGTTGATTACAAAGCCCATGGGAGCCAGACGTAGCTTTGCATTTGTCAGCCTTTGCCCTGGGCTTGTCAGGCGGTTCTATAAGCCCTGCAGTTCAAAGCATTTTAAGGAATGTTTTCTTGCAACATATTTTGTTTAGTGCAGCCAAGCCTCGAGTGAAGGTTTCTGGCACACTCTATGCAGAGAAAGTTTCAGCACATACAATCACTTTTTAAAAAAAACCCATATAATTACTACATTTACAGACATTTGAGCATGACAATAGATGGAGCTTTTCTGTATAGTGCATAAAAAATTACCTGAGTGAGGAATATTGAGTGTTGGATAAAAAAAAATTTTGCTGGAAGCAGCATAACAAATCAAGAGATTGACTAGTTTGACTTTTGGGCACCCACTTATAAATCCATTGCATTTACACTTCCAAGAGAAATTTTTTAAGCCTTTCCCCCAAAATATAGGTCTTTACAGAAGCTTGTGCTATGGCAGTTACGGTGTCTGAAACTATCCTGAGAACATTCAGTACCCACTATTTTTAATGATATGATGGGAAACTGTTTCATGCCTGAGAAATAAATGCCTTTTCTATACCTCAGGGGAAGAGTTGTGCAATCCTGAATGATTTGCCTGCCTAGGCTAGTCTTTAAACCCTTGGTTCCAACTGTATGAGAAACTGGAGCTCCAGAAAGTCATGTTCCCATCCCAACCACATGCCTTATAAGGAACTTTTCTTGCCTGTCACTGTTTACGAATGCTGGAAAAGTTGAAGCCAATGCTCTGGCATGCTGCAGGATGGCTTGTGGCTGCGTGTCTCCATCTGAACATCAAGACTGATCCATTGATCCTATAAAGTGACAGATCTTTTATTACTCTGTGATTGCATAGTAAACCAGAGCAAAACAAGGAAAGCACAAATCTCAGCCCTACTTGTCTCTCAGCTAGAAACTGAACTCACAACTATTTACAGATCAAATAGTGTAAATAAAGACCAGAGGTTCTGGCTATCAACAGGAGCTTTTTAATACCAAGTTCAGGCTTATGGTGCACATATTTTTGTATATTTTACTACACTAGAATAGTTTTTATTTTGGCTTCTCCAGGAGAAGGGTTAAGGCGTTGGGCCTGTTTAGCCTTGAAAAGAGATGACTGAAAGGGGACCACATTGGTGCATATAATTATCTAGAGGGGGGATGGCAAGAGAAGAGACCCAGGCTCTTCTCAGTGGTGCCAATCACTAGGACACAAGGCAAGGAGCAGAAACCGATGCACAGGAAGTTCCACCTGAATATGAGGAAGAACTTCTTCACTGTGTGGGTGACTGCACATGAGAACAGATTGCAGAGAGAAGTTGTGGCATCTCCCTCACTGGAGATATTCAAGAACCATCTAGACATAATCCTGTGCAATGTGCTGACCCTTCTTGAAGAGGGAGGTTGGACTAGATGATCCACTGCAGTCCCTTCCAACTTGACCAATTCCGTGATTCTGTGAGCACAGCAACTCCCCAGCCAGTGTATACTGTTCCTCTGATTTAAATAAAGGACATGCGTGGCTGCTCTTGTTATAAATATTGTCAACGGCTTAGCCTAAATTAAGAATTAACGAGACCAGAAGGATCGAATCCGCTATATATAGATTTCTGTAACTCTCCAAGTTGGCCCGTGTATTTCTGGCTCCCCAAGGAATGAATGCACGGCGTTGTGCCGGCGCCTG
>VZTX01005138.1:1477470-1562455 GCA_013400915.1 Pardalotus punctatus | reverse complement strand
AGAGGAGGCGGCGCAGGCGGCGGCCCCGGTCCCGCCGCAGGGCAGCGGCAGCCCTGCCCCGGCAGCGGCGCGGGGGTGTGCCGCCGGGCTGTGGTCCTTCACCCCAGAGGCCCCGGCTTCCCTTCCCCGCCCGTTCCCATGCGGTGTATCCGGGGACGCGGCCGGTTACCTCAGGTGGCCGCTGAGAGGGCGCAGCGCCGGTGGGCGACGTGGCCGGGGCTCACCGTGGCCCTCGCCCCTCTCTCCCCTCTTCCTCAGGCCCCGCTGTGGTTTTGCTATGACACCTCTGCCCTGTTTGAGAAGGGACCTCATGAATGTGTATAAATATCTAAAGGTGGGGGTGGTGGGGGTGCCAAGAGGATGGAGCCAGGCTCTTCTCAGTGGTGCCAATCGCTAGGACACGAGGCAAGGGGCAGAAACTGAGGCACAGGAAGTTCCACCTGAATATGAGGAAGAACTTCTTTACTGTGAGGGTGACTGAGCACTGGAACAGATTGTTCAGAGAGGTTGTGAAGTCTCCCTCACTGGAGATATTCAAGAACCATCTGGATGCAATACTGTGCCATGTGCTCTGGGGTGACTCTATCTGAGCAGGGAGATTGGACCAGATGAGCAGTTGAGGTCCCTTCCAACCTGACCTATTCTGTGATTCCATGATTGCATTTCCGCAGTGGATAGCCACCATCCTCAGCCCTCTGCACTTCCTTTATCTGGGGTTTGGTGCTTCAGATGCTGTGGGGCAGCTTCTTGGGCTCTAAGGCATGTGGGCTTTCCCAAGGCATTCCCACCTGTGAGGAGCAGCCTGGTGGAATGGCCTCAGCAAACATGGCCACCTGCATATGTGTTACACACTGAGCCAGTGGCGGGTGACAGCTTTTCCAGTTTGTTTGCACTGGCCAGAGCGGAAAGGGTAGAGGTGCCCAGATGAACTCTGGTTCACCTGTTGAAAATAACCTGTTTGGATTCAGATCTTGTGCTGAAGGTTTTTGCAGCTATCATTGGTTTTGAGCTCATTATTTCCAAGACTTGAGGTAAAACTCACTGTTTCCATGGGAAGTCGCTTCGTCTGCTTTCAAATGCTCCTTTCATACAGAGCTAGCATTTCACGTCCAGGTGTTGTTCAAACAACTGGGGGTGGTGCTGGAGGCTAAGGCAAGGGAAAATCTGTTGCATACCCCTGGGCATCTTTAAAATGAGATAGCACCTGGGATTCATTCTCTGATGCAGGCTGCTGCCTGAAATGTGTCTCGGCTATTACTGTGAGAGTGCTGTGGCACTTCTGCATTCTGAGAGAAAAATGGCACAAGCCTTATGGCTTACTGTGGCCTTTCACTATAGGTGTTGTGTGCCACAGCTCCTCTGTAGCAAAGGTTTTCTTTTACTGCCCTTGTCATGGTTTGACCCTGGCTCAATGCCAGGCACCTACGACATCTGCTCTCGCTGCTCCCTCTCTCCTGCCGCAGCTGTGCAGAAAAGAGGGAAAAACCTAATATACATACTGGACTCATGAGCTGTGATAAGGCATGGGTGGGAGAACACACTGAGGAAGGATAAACAGGTGAGAAACTTAAAGTTGCAAAGTGATTTATTAACCTAACAGAGTCAGAGGATAAATGAGAGGTAAAAATAAGCTCTTAAGACACCATTTCTTCACTCANGGGCTGTGGGTGGATCTCTGCACCCCCCTGGACTCCATGGGCTGCAGGGGGACCACCTGCTCCCCCCATGGTCTTCACCACAGCTGGCAGAGGGTTTTCAGCTCTGGCACCTGGAACACCTCCTCCCCCTTCTTCACTGACCTTGGTGTCTCCATGTTGTTTTCTGCTCACATATTTGCACCTCCTTCTCCTCCTCCTCTGGCTAAAAAGAAGTGTGTGTTCACATTGTTTTGATTTCTTCTTAAATATGTTTTCACAGAGGCGTAACTAACATCTCTAATTGGCCCAGGTTTGGCCAGCAGCATGTCCATCATCTTCAGAGCCATCAGAGATTGGCTCTGCTGGACAGGGTGAAAAACTTCCAGAACCTTCACACAGGACACACAGGAGCCATCTTTGTACCCCACCCTACTCACTAGCAAAAACTGGGCCAAGCAAAACCAACACAGCCCTGTTGCCAAGGCTAGTCAGGGGTTGTGCTGCACAATACCTGGGGTGCTAGGGTGCAGAACAGAGTCCGATTTTTTTAAAGTCCTCCCTGCCCTTCACACTGTTCACGCCTTTCTTCATGAGCAGGACAAAGACTGGAGTGGTTTAGATGTTTCCATATGGGTATTTAAGCCGATATAAGAAGAACAAATAGCATGTTCCATTCTGCAAAGAACAAAGAGGGAGAAGGCTAAGTCTCTGGGTTAAATATTTTATCCCCTTTTTGCTTTTCCTGTGGGAAAAACTGCTTGATGACAATAGCCAACAGCTGGCCTGCTAGTGATTCATAAATATCCCTCATTCATTCATCTTACTTATTAAAAGAAAAACTAAGTCAATGGCAAAGCATGATGTCTCGAAGCAATATGCCCAGCCAGTATATACTACCTTGCTTTGTCTGGCATTTTGTCTTCTGTTCATCTGCTGTGTCTTATTCACAGTTGGGCCTTATACCACATTCACATATATAATTCTCCTTCTTTGTGAATCGTCTTGTAGTCTTACAGGCAAAGTTATGAATCTCTTCACAAAATTGCATCTCAGGTACTCACAGGTTTAGTCATAAATTGGATTATAGCAAAGGGAAGGTATACTGCAAAGCAATAATGGAATATTATACAACTGGTTGACAGCAGGCCAAAGCACCACACTAATTTTTCTAGCATATTGGCTCTTTTTAATGATAATTTAGAGTGAAGGAAGTAAAACAATATTGCCAATTTCCTGATTTCCCATTTTTGAGCTTGTGGGTCCCAGTCAAATTTGACTTCAACCTTTCTTGAGATGGGGAGTAGCTATCCTTTTTACTTTATAATGTTTTTTTGCTTGAGGAAAATCCTGATCTCATCCTTCTGCAGTTCATTATTGGGTGGGCATGTGGAGCTGGTCTCCAGTTCATATAGACCTGAGCGTGGCAATATTTTAATTGTTTTAAAACATAATGATTCCTCAGGGTTTCAGAATAAAGCAAAGAGGAGCTGCCAGTCAAGAGATCTATCATGACTGCCAATCCATTCAAGAGACTTCTGTGGAGTGACAGTGAGTATATTATCACTATTTTTGCATAGATTCCATGTTTTCCTAGATAACTTCCAGTTTCCTTTGGAGCGCTGTGGCACGTATGGTGCTAGCTGTGTTCAAGCCATTCTGAAGCTGTGCCACTCTCACCTGGGCTGTGTATGGCATGCTGTACTGGCTTTTATGTATTTTTGGAGAAGGAAACTGGGAATGACTATTCAAGTGACTATAAACAATGCCTGACTATATTCAAAGCTTGAGCAGCTGCAAACCTTCACCTGCCTCTCTCTGGTTAACATCTGTCACTGCTGCTTCTGCATGGAGCAAAGGAGGGCTGGTAACATGCCATCCTCTACAGGCATGCCAGCCCAGCGTCCTGCTTGTAGGACTGATGACTGCGAAAGGACTTGTGCCAGTCTACGCTGTTTAGAAGCCCTCTGTCACTGAAAGATTTCTGAAGATCACAGTCTTGTTTCCTTTATGTTATGTTAACTGAGGAACTGTCTATCTAATGAACCTTTAGAACCAGGTTGGTTGTTATAACGCTTGGATTTTGCAGGGAGTTCTGATCATATTCCATACTAGACTGAAGGTTATTTTGTAGGCATTAAAGACAGAAGTACCTTTCTTTGTATTTTGGACCAGTTTGATACCTGCAGTACATTTACAAGCAGCTTACAATATATGGGCAACAGAGGACTGGGAACACCAAATGATGTTGGTGCTGGGGGAAATGAACAGATATTTCCAAACTCCATAGAAAGTAAACTTAGATACAGCAAGGGTATTTAATCAACTAGAGCCAGCTTAGCTCATGCAGAGTATTTTGGGAATGAACAGGAAATACCAAAGTCCTCCTAGAACCTCTGTGCTGAGGAACAGAGGCATTATTGTTGTCATTGCTTCCATTTCTGCCTCAGCACTCTGGGCTCTGAGCTGCCACTGCTGCCAAATACAAGTGGAGCTAGCCTAGAAAACCATACTTCTGTGCTGAGGTGTGTTCCATGTCCTGTAGAACTTAAAATGAACCTGGACCTTCATGTCCATGATTTCCTGTGCATGCACATAATCCATCACAGCCCAGAGCAGAAACTGACAGAATCATCATTTACACTTGAGGCAAATGAAGTGACCAGAGGGCGTTTCATCAGCCTTGCAGTAAAGTCAGGATCTTCTGAGAGCAATGCTATTGCTTATGGTAGGAGTTCAACATACAATTTTTAGGAAATTCTTGTTTATTGCATAATGTTTTTAATGTGTATGTAGTGATGGTGTGACAGTCTTTGAATACCTGTTATGTGTTCTGATTCCCAAGACTTAGGAGAGATGTCTTAGGAGCTGGAAGAACTGCCATTTGGCAAACTGGACTTAGAATTCAGGGATTGAATTTCAGCATAAAAGAGACATTTTCTTTAATAAATTGAAGGCAAATGTATATGGATGAATAAAAAGATATAACAGCAAGTGGATGTGTAGGACTGAGAGCAGCTTTCCAGATTAAGAACATTATTCAGTATAAAAAGAGGAAAACAAGAGGTGAGCTATATGTGTACACAGGATCATGGAATGCAGGTAGAGAAAGGAGAAATTAATCTTGTTTGGTTTTGAAATTGTTTGTTTAAAATATAAATATTGTATTTCCCTCATTTCTCTTTACAGCAGATGCCTTTGATTCAAAGCACAGACAAGATCCTGAAGATTCCCATGTGGTCCACAAGAATAAATCAAAAGAGAAGGAAAGGAGACTGGCAGTCAGTCAGTGGAGAGCAGATGTACAATCCCTTGTTTCATCTTCTAAATGGCTTCAACGTTATGGTCTCAAAAGAAACAAATTGTCCCTGTCCCAGATTTTGTCACAGATTGGATTCCAACACAGAAAAGGTATAAGACAAATCAATAATAGGATAATAAATCCCCCAACTTTGAATAGTCTAGGGGGTCACACTCATTCTGCACCCCAATGTACACAGTGGAGATTTTCACATTGTCTGTTACGGTAATGGCAGAAATGGAAGCTGTATCCACAGTTGCTGACATTGCTGGTTCAGAGGACTGAGAAACTCCATCTCCTTTTGATAGAAGGACTTAGGATCTGAGAATGTCTTTCCTTACTGAACTGTACTGTTTCTTTACCCCAGGCAGCAGTTCCCATCCTCACCAATTTAACTGTAGCTGGGAAATAGCTGGTGCTGCTGAGCCTCTTAATCTTTTTCTTTGAAATAACACACGATAAGATCTGTCTACTTTCAGATGGCAAACATAATATATGCCATGCCATAATCTGTGATCTGCTATTGATCATCAAGGTTAGTTAATATGCTTGGGAATAGTGTATTATTTCTGGATATCCAACTTTAAGGAAAAAGTTAAATTTAATTAGAATTCAGTCTGATTTTCATGCAAAATCAGACTATAGAAAAATGCTCCTTTGCAGTTATCTGACAGCTGGAGGGGAAGAGTTTGCTAATAATTACTAACCACTGCCATAATGGTGCTTTGCAGAGCATGGTAATATATTCTTTTCTTTGAACAGCTTGCTGCCTGAGAAGTAGGAATTGTAATGTATTGCAATAGTTCTAGGTTGCATAATTTAAGATTTTGGCTGGCTTGTGTCCATGGGGCATTCAAAGATCACCAGTGCAGTTCCTGAAATCTTGTATGCTGCAGATGAAGAAGAAGCTGTTAAGCAGGGTTAAAGTTGTTACAGTGTTAGGAGCAGAATGTACTAGCTTGGCAGGGCAGCATGGTGTACAGATAGCTGCTTTATGACGTTAACTATTCCCACCCCTAATGTTTTCCTATCAGTGGAGATCCTGGAGAAGATTTCTAGCTACTGAAAGTGCAGAGTGCAACCTTTTCCTTAGATGCACTCACTTCTGCACCCATTTAGTTGTGTAAGAGAACAGCATTATCGGTAACAGATTTTGTATTTTGTTTGACAGACAAATATTTGCAAGTCCTGTTGTGAGGTTGCCTAAACCTCACAATAATTAAAGTCCCATGTAGCTTTTTGGCCTATAAGAAATTAGATGTGGGTTTTTTCCTCACTTCTGACTAAACTGGCAGGAAGCAGCAAAAGCCGGGCTGCTCTGTGGGAGGAAAATGAGCTAAGAGCCAAAAGGGACTGCAGCCCAGGCAGTGCCCTCACTGAACAGAATACAGTCCTGAAGCAGGGTGAGGTGATTAACCATGTCCAGCCAGGGAATGCAGCCAGGAGCAACAGGAGATGCAGCCAGAGGTTGAGAGCCTCAGGGCCCCATAATAGGTACAATCAGAAAATAATTGTAAAACATAAACAGAAGTAGAATTTCTCTCAAGTTTTCTAATGTCAAGAGTTCAATACTGATGCATGTGCCTCACACATGGATGACATACACATCAGCCTGAAAAACATATTTGAAGTAGTCCCAAAGATTAGCAACTTGATCTTTTGTAAATTTTACTGTAGATTATGTGACCACCTTGGGAAAACCTGTGGCTTCTCGCTATGCAGATGGTCTGTTTCCTCAATACAAGAGAGCACAAGATGGCAGCGTATATAATGTAAGTGTGGCTGATTTGTGGTAACTTCCAATGCGCTTAGAAGTTATTATCACTGTAGCAGAATGATGTGACTAAAATGCCTTCCTTTGGCATAAAATACTTACATTCTCTGTGAGAACTTTATCTGTTGATAATTTCTCTGTTTTGTCAAACTGTTAGTGATAACTACTAGTGGTAGAAAAGCTAGATATCCTTTTTCATTTCTAATTCTTAGTCTCTTGCCTTGGTGCAGCATTGCAGTAAATCTTTTCCAGATAAGATTGCAGTTTCTAAGCAACATCTACTCTGTCTCGAAAGAGGGAACCCTAAAAGAGAAGATGCTCAGAATGAGTTTAAAAAAATTAAAATTGTAATCAATAAAACAAATGGGGATGCAGAAATAAGAAGACATAATGCACTGTCATTGCCAATGCAAAGTAGTGCTTTGCTTAGTGCCAGCAGGTCACAAAAGGCTCAGCCTGCTCCATAGAGACAGCTAGCTGGATCTCTGCCCAGGCTCATGTTCTAAGGAATGTCTTAGCTGCAGCTGCTGGCGGCCCCATTGTTAAGAGGATGGATTCTGATTGAAGAGATGTGCGTGTGAGTGTGGAAGGGAGAGAGTTAATTTATAAAGGATTTTACAAAAGCAAATGGCTTGTCATTTTTTCTGATGACTAGAGTAACTTCTGAGGCGCAAAGCTTAAAAATGGGTAGAAAACCATTTCAGGGAGCATTTCCCCATCATTTTATTCCCATTAATTCAATATGGAATATCTACATAATGTCTTTTAATCCTAGGACATGTTGTGAGCAGCAGGAAAGACATTTTTGCTACTGTACAAGATCTTGTCAGATCTCCTTTAGGATATTGAGTACAATATTTTATACAGTTACTACAGGCTTAGAGGAAGCAATTCAAAGCTGAGCAGGCACTGAGAAGAGCTGGTAGGATGAACTGCAGTGGAGTGATGATCTTGTAAGAGGGCTTGGTTGATACTGAAATGTAAGCCTGAAAGAAGACAGAAAGGTAGTATTATTGCCCTTGAATGCTAGAGAAAGGCAAACTACTGGGATAGGGAAAAGCTGTAGTTTTCTCTGCTAAAAGGCATTCTAGTCCAAAAATAAATGGGTATGAACTGCCCTGAGTAAAATTAGGCTGGACAGTCAGAAGTTTCCTGGCCCTCAGAGAAATGGAAATCTGCACTCGTTTACTACAAGTGAGGGGGTATTCTAAGAAAACTGCTTTATTTTAAGATTGAGTTTGGTCGGTGTAGTGCAATAAACTTCTTTGTATGAGTCTGACTGTCATAGGAGGAAACTGGATTTCTAAATGCCCCTTCCCAGGCCTGCATTCCTTTGGCAGACTGCCTGGGACTGTATCTGGGAGGCACATTACAGGGCCCAAGCTGATATTAAAGAACACAGAAAAATACAAATGGGAGGGAGAAGTATGCAGACTGACACACAAAATATCTTCTCCCTGAGAAATGTTCTTGTTTAAAAACATTTGTATTTCCAAGGTTTTGTACTTTGTCCTGGAAAGGAAATTAGAGGTAGAAGGCAACCAGTAAATCAGCTCACATAGGTCAGAGATATGGGGGGAATCTGTGGTGCATTTTTAGACCCATAGGTCATAGTGAATGTATATACACTTACTCGTCGGGAGGATGTGCTGGTTTTAATTTTGATACTGAATCTAAAGTTTTCTTTACTGAAATGGTATGGCAAGTTTTAGTTGTTGATTGCAGTTATTTGAAATAAATTTGCCTAAGCACCTACCCACAAATAGTTAATCTGTAATGCTGGGCATTGTTAGTGAAATAATAGTACAAACAAGAAACATTTTACATTTGCCTTTCAAATGCTAAAGACAGGGCGGAGATTGAAGTGCCCTAGAATCAAACCGTATGCTGCCTTGTATTGCTGTAAAATTTTTTTAAAAGCTAGTCAAAGTTCTAACCTAAGAAGGTACAAAGTTTCTGTGTCCTTGTTTGTTCACCCATCTGCTCTGCAGCCCTTTCTACATCCTAGCCTCTGTTCAGTTCATTCTAATTGCTCCACTTTTGAGACAGACAAGTCAGACAACCCACTGGCACTGTCCCATGCTCATATAAAAAGATTATGGAAAGCAATTAGGACAAAATGTAGTGCCTTTTCTTTATAGCTTAGATGCATTTGTCAAGTATTTGCTCTTGAAACTGGAAGGAAAATGGGTTGTTTTCACTGCTACCTTGGCTGGCATATCTGACACTTACAAACTAGCTATTGCAGCTGTGCTGAGCTTGGGGCTGCATTTGTATTATTTGTTTTGATGTTCAATTTCCTTCTCTCCCTTATTTGAATAAAGCTGACAGCCAAAAAAGAACTGATTCTTCATTTTGTGGATTGTCTAATGGGAGCTATTGAGCTATATAAGCAGCGAATGGAATGGTTAACCAGTGACAGCCGGCAGATATTTGGAGTGATTCAAGAACAGTGCATTGTCATTGTGCTGGATTTTGGCACTGCAGCTCCACCTGAATTTGATCTGTGTCGGGATGCACTTTCTATGGTACTTGTGGAACAGGTGATCCAAATTGCCAGATTCAACCTCATTCGGTAAGCAGAAATAATCATAATCATTGAATGATTTGGGATGGAACGCACTTTTAGAGGTGATCCAACACCCCTGCAAATGGACAGGGACACCTTCCACTACACCAGCTTGCTCGAAGCCCCATCCAGCCTGACTGTGAATGCTTCCAAGGATGAGGCATTTCCCACCTCTCTGGACAACCTGCTCCTGTGTTTCAGCACCCTCATTATAAAAAAATTCTTTTGTCTAGTCTGAATCTATGTTCTTTCAGTTTAAAACCGTCACCCCTTGTCCTGTTGCTACAGGCTCTACTAAAAAGGCTCTCCCCATTTTTCTTCTAATTCCTTGCAGGTACTGAAGGGCCATAATCAGGTCTCTCCAGGTTGGACAAAGAAGTCCATGTTGGCCTATTGCTGGAGCCTAAAAAGGAGTTTCATGTTACAGAGACACGTGTTTGCATAAGGCACTTTCTGTACTGGAAATTGTGATTCATGTCATGCTGATATCTCTAGATTTCCCACGAATTTTTGCTCATAGTCACCCTGAAGCTGCTACTTCCATTTAGCAGAAGACCACTGTTACCCCAGAGCTCAGATAAAGAGTAACAGAACCCAAATACTGATACATGCTTTCTACAATCAGAAGGCTTTGCAACAGCGGTAATACACTTCCGATGTTGCAGTATTAGTGAAACAATGAGGTTTAGTCCGACCACCTATTGCATCTTGTGTCTTTAGACATTACAGTTTTCCACCTTGCAGCTAAATGTGCACTCTCCCAAGTGCCATAGGCACAGGCATAGCCATTTGTATTTCTATAGATTTCCATGGTCACAGAAATCAGTAGCAGCACTAGGAAACAATAGTAGATTTCCATAACAAAAGTAGATTTCCAAGTGCTTGTTCCCTAAGAGGAGTAAATTAATTTGCATTTAGTTAGCAGAATAGAAGCAGCTATTCAAATTTTGCCTATCTGCAAAAGTTCTCATGCATGAGAGTTTGAAGTGTAAGCCTGGGTTTGGATAGATGAGTGGAAAAAAATGATGCACAAATTAGGTCATGTAATTTTAAAAATTGGTTCCACAATGTTAACTTGCAATTGCACTTGTAGAATTAAGTGATTCTTAATGTTATGTTACCCAAACGTTGTCTTACAGGTTTGATTTTAGTGCCCTATCTTAATTCTCTAGATTGTGATACAACTGAGATTTGAAAAGGAGAGTGATAGAATCATGGAATGGTTTGGGTTGGAAGAGACCATCTAGTTTTAAGCCCCCTGCCATGGGCAGGGACACCTTCCACTAGATCAGGTTGCTCAAAGCCCCATCAATCTGGCCTTGAACACTTCCAGGGATGGGGGATCCGCAGCTTCTCAGGGCAACCGGTTGCAAAAGTAGATATTTTCCAAAGAAGGTATTTTCCAAGGCAGATAACTTCTGTAGTTTTTGAGAACAGAGAGTTTTTTCTTTCAAAATGAACTGCAAAGCCAAGTCAAAATTGAAACAATAATTATGTTCATCAATTTATTAGTTTTTGCAGGAGGGAGACAAAGGACAATATGGCATATAAATTATTAGTTTAAAAGAATCTTGGGAAATATACTTATCTTTTAGATTTGCAGGAAATTCTTCAGAATAGTTCTTGATGGAATGTCAGAGATACTGGAACCAGTTGGTTTTTAGTTCCTTTCTGTCTTTTTATGTACAAGTTCACAGGCAAAAGTGCTCATTGGCTTTGTACTTCTGTTCTTCCATTAAGACTATGGTCTTTTACCAGTTAAAATATCAAAAAGCTTGGCATCACAAATTTTGTTTTTGGTGGGTAGCTAAAGATCAGCTCTACTACAAAAAAAAGTGTCAGTTAAACTGCTCTGACACAAAGGCCATGGAGCAAGTTGTGGAACGAGACCTGTGGAAGACACTTTTTTTTTCATGCACATATTTTAAAAACCTGGTTGAGTTTTTATGATAAGGAGAGTTATGAATCAGGAACTCTTTTTAAAAATACTTTATCTCTTCTGACCCTACTGTGGAAACAATTGTCTCAAAAAAAATCTTATCAAATTACAGTGTTTTTCTAATAGTTTCATTCCTTTTTCTCTGCTTCCTTTATTGCAAGTCTAGATTTAGTATCTGTGATATATTGTAATTATTACTTAAGAACATAAAGGAATTATAACAATAGCAGAGCTCCACTCTCTAGTTCTGCCAGCATTATTCTCACGGTTTCTGATTTATAGTTAATCTCATTTTCAGGGCTGCTCAGGGTCTTATGAAGTGGCAACAGAAATGTACTCCGGTGTCTGAGCATGCTGTAAAGTCTGCGGTTATGTGGCTCTGGAAGCTGGACCATATGACAGCTGTCAGCCATACCAGCTCTGCTGAAGCCCTGCTGGAAGCCATGGGTGATGAAGCGGTAAGCTTATACATCTTTTCAGAAGCCTCAAGTAAATCCAAGAATATTGAGTGCTAGGCTGGCTGCTGTGATTTGCCGTGATCAATGTTGCAAAGATAAATATTAATGACGGCATTTGGAAAGGTTTATTTTCCCTCAAGCATAGCTGCATACTATGCTTAATGATTGTCTTTTTATGTAAATGTACTGTATTTTGAATGCAGAAACTTGTTTATTTTCTCTTCTAGAGTACCCAGAATAAATAATATTCAGTCATTAAGGGAAGGAGAAAACATTTTCCATTCCACTTTTTTAGCTGTAGAAGTTTTTCAGGGCTTCAAGTTTATGACAAGATTTCTCATATCAATATTATTGAAAGCAGGGAAACCATTTTTATTTTGTTATGTATCCAGCTTGCTCATGGAAAGTTATATTTAAAATTCAAAATAGTGAGTACAGAGATTTATGTAAGTGTTAACTCTTGATAGGGCTACACAAATCCTTTTCCATCAGCTGGATGATAGCTGGACTTTCTTCCAGGACAGAGACTAAGCATGTGCAGTTATTCCTGCAATTAAATGCTGTTCATGCCTAAAAGTGCCATATTAATTTATTCATTAAAGCAGAGTCACAAGAAATGAAACATATATGCCATAATTTTGAGCTAGTCACTTAAAAGTTGTGTTATTAAAGAGATATTTTATGACATTTCCTTACAATGTATATTCTTCAGTTCTCTAATACCTGAATTTAACAGAAAATTTGGCCTACTGTATGGAGTAGAATCATTGGTTTTCACTGCCATTAACATCCATCCCTGTGCACAGATCCAGTCCTAACTCCTTTGTAAATCTCTTTCTGGGACATTGTGTGAAGGAGAAGGTAAATTTTGCTTGAGTTACCTTCTGGTTCCCTATGCTGCTGGATTCTCATCCAGATGAGCCTTGATGTTTGGAAACTAATTTTAAAAAGGAGCTGAGTAAGGAACAAGTTTTTCACCAGTAAAATTTTTTTTATGAATGCTTTTTTAAAATGCCCCTTCCATAAATTTTTTTAACATTTTCAATTTAAAGTATAATACTGATTTCCTGATGAGTAACTAAAAATTTGTATTTAGATTTCAATATTGTCTGGCTGAAAAAAGTCTTGTTGGACCTGGTGGGCCCTGTTTGAATAAACAGAAATTAAAATCTGTCCAACAGTGAGATATTTATTATTATTTTTCCAGACATTGGTGGGCCAATAGGCAATCTGGGGGAGTCAATTGTGGCAGGTGCTCAACATAAAACAAACTTCAGTTACTCCTAAACAGAGTCATCATTCACTAACTGACAGTTCACTTAAATGCAAGCTTCACTGTAGTGCAGCTGGGGGATACTCCATTCAGTCCTAGGCAAAAGTTGTCTGCTTACTGAGCAGTCATGAATAACTCACTCCTAAGAACTGGCTTCATCCACAGAAGTTGCTCCAAAACAATAGCTCTTTTTTGTTTAAGTCGCCCTAGGCATGTCTCTTCTTGTCATTCCTTTAGCTGGTCTTTTCTTCCTGTGTGTAATGACTCCTTAGATTTCCTTTCCTTATGACCTGCCAATCCCAAATTCAAGACCTGTCAGTCTCAAGCTCAAGCTCACCAAAACATTGTGGCACCGTTAAACTCTGCTGTAACGTTGCCATGAATGCATCCACAGTGTCTAACCTGCAGTTCTGTACAGGTGCCACTCCGATAAAGCATGGATCACTCATCCAAAACACCTCCCCACCAAGATCAAGACTATGAGGGACTGTTCATGTTGTTCTTCTTTCTGTTCTTGTATGAAGTTTGTTTGCTTGTTTAAATGTATAAATTATAATTTTCAAAATATGAAGGATTCGATTGAAAGGTTTTAACATTTCCCCACTGATCTATAAGGAGCATTTCCTTTGTGGTATGTCATTGCTGGGTTTGTAGTTAAGTAGAGTGAATTATCTGTGGTTCACAATTTTTTTTTATTTTCTTGTGAGGGGTTGGTTCTGTGTCAGCTATACCCAATAAATGTCAGCATTTTAAAAGTTGCAGAGGCAGGCAGTAAATCACTTGCAGAAAGTGCGAAAATTTCTATTCTTGTCGAATATCAAGTTTATGAATTAATGGCAGTCTTAGAATGGAGGGGGAGAAGATGTGAATCTGAAGGAACACAGGGAAAAATGGTTGTGCCAATATTCATGCATTCCTCTCGGCCAGGAGCCTCTTCAGCAAAAGCACTAGGAACATGGTGTTGTCCAAGGACTGGGTCTCACCTGGGAGATCTGCGTGCAGGCTCAGATAGCTTTTTAGCTGCAGGAGGCAGACAGGGAACTTTGTAAAACTAAAACACAGATAGGTGCAAGAGTCCGTTCTTTTTGTTTCTGTGTACCTTTTTCTAAAGCTACTAAGTATTTTGTTAATATTGCACTTTAACAAAACACATTCGTTTTTCTCTTAACCCTTATTATTTGTCTAGAATTATCAGTGATGCTAGGACACCCGGTCAACCACAAACCTGCTTGCTCCCAAGCAAGTGGAGTCTGTATGGCCCCTGCCTCCCATGTGGAGTGTCTTGCCCCTCTGCAAGATCCAAGAGAAGTTCAAGATGGCAAGGTGCTGCCCCATTAGTTTGCCGGATCCAGCCCGAAAATGGGTTGCTGCTCGGGAGAGACATCTGCCAGGGTTGAGGAAGGTGCCAAAAGGTAGATGAGGGAGGAAGCTTGAAATGCAGAAATCCATGTCAGTTTGTATCAGTAAGTTTATGATATGGGGCGGTACAGGGATCCTACAATCTGTAGGCTTTGAGAACAATGGACTAAAGATGTTCATGTGCTGGTCTGTTGACTCAGGGACCTGGAATACAAATCATTATCAAAGGCAGTAGTGGAACTGTATGAGCACACTTGCAGGTGACACTGAATTTGCTTTAGTACTGCATGAAATTATGTGAGTGCAGAGATGTTTCCTCAGTGCCACCCCTGACTCAAATAGTTGTCTTTTGTGGTGCATGTCCTGGGATTCCTAGTCATATTCATACAATCATAGAGTCACAGAATACTTTGGGTTGGAAGGGACCTTAAAGACCATTTAGTTCCAACCCCCCTGCCATGGGCATGGACACCTTTCACTAGACCAGGTAGCTCAAAGCCCCATTTAACCTGGCCTTGAACACTTCTGGGATGGGGCATTCCTAAGTTTTCTGGACAATTGGTCCCAGTGCCTTGCCATGCTCATAGTAAAGAACTTCTTCCTTGCATGTAATCTAAGTCTACCATCCTTCAGTTTAATGCCATTCTCCCTTGTCCTTGTGAAAAGTCCCTCTCCAGCTTTCATATAGGCCCCTTTACGTCCTGGAACGTGCTATAACATCTCCCCAGAGCCTTCTCTTCTCTGGCTGAACAGCCCCACCTTTCTCAGCCTGTCTTCATAAGAAAGGTGCTCCAGCCCTGTGATCATCTTTGTGGCTCTCATCTGGACTCGTTCCAGCAAGTCCATGCCTTCTTATGCTGGGAGTCCCAGAGCTGGACACAGTGCTCCAGGGAGGGTCTCATGGGTGTAGAGTAGAGGGGCAAACTCACCTCCCTTGACCTGCTGGCCATGCTGATTTTGATGCAGCCTTGGATACAGTTGGATTTCTGGGATGCAAGTGCACATTGCTGGGTCATGTTGAACTTCTCATCAACCAACACCCCCAAGTCCTTCTCCTTAGAGCTGCTCTCAATCCATTCTCCACCCAGCCTGTACTTGAACTTGGGATTACTCTCACCCAGGAACAGGACCTTGCATTTGGCCTTGTACTTCATGAGGTTCACTTGGTTCCAAGTCTCAAGCCTGTCCAGGTCCCTCTGGATGGCATCCCTTCCCTCTGTTGTGTCAGACACCACACATCTTGGTGTTGTTGGCAAACTTGCTGAGGATGTAGTTGGTCCCACTGCCCGTGTCACCAACAAAGATGTTAAAAAGTGCCAGTCCCCATACCAACCCCTCAGGAACACCATGGACATTCCACTTAGACATTGTTCGCTTCAACTCTTGGAGTGTAACATCCAGTCAACTCCTTATGCACTGAGTGGTGCATTCACAAATCCACATCTCTCCAATTCAGAGACAAGGGTGTAGTGCAGAACAGTGTCAAATGCTTGATGCAAGTCCAGGTAGATGAGGTTGGTAACCCCATTGTAGAAGGTTACTGGATTTTTCAGGCGTGGTTTGCCCTTAGTGAAGCCATGTTGGCTTCTTATTTTCCATGTGCCTTAGCATAATTTCCAGGATGATCCTCTCCATACTGGGCACAGAGGTGTGTGTATTCAAGTGTATTTTTTCGGTTAAACAGCTATTTATCAGGTATTTATCAGCTGGTATGTACCATGCTATAAGACTGATATACTGTACATATTGTCTTGAAAGTCATCATGGGATAGCTGTTGTTACATTTGTTTTTAGTGATGGTGAAAATTCAAGAAACATACTCACTATGAGGATTGTTACATGAGTAAGTGCAGGTAATCTAAAATCCCTCATAATGTAATATTCAAGCAATAACTAAAGGATATTTCTTCAGCTTCTCTCTCTTCTTGCAGTAACATTTTCAGAATATAAGTGTGTGTGGTTATAGTAAACCTGCCAAGCTCCCTCTGCCTTGGGAAGTATAAAAAATGTGAATTATCTATGAATACCAGTAGTAGCATTCTAATAATCACAATATCACAGAATGTGCTAAGTTGGAAAGGATCAACAGGATCATCGAACCCAACTCCTGGTCCCGCACAGGACCCTCCCCAGGAATCACACCACGTGCCTGAGGGTGTTGTCCAAATGCCTCTTGAACTCTGTCAGGCTGGTGCTGCGACCACTGCCCTGGGGAGCCTGTTCCAGTGCCCAACCACCCTGTGTGTAAAAGATTTTTCTAATACCCAACCTAAACCTTCCCTTACACAGCTTCAGGCCATTCCCTTGGGTCCTGTCACTGGTCACCACAAAGAGATCAATGCCTACCCCTGCTCTTCCCCTCAGGAGGGAGTTGTAGACTGCAATGAGGTCTCCCCTCAGTCTCCTCCAGGCTGAACAGACCAAGTGACCTTGGACACTCGTGGCTTCCCCGCAAGGCCCATCTTTGTTGCTCTCTTTTGGGCACTCTCCGGTAGTTTAGTATCTTTCTTATATTGCGGTGACCAAAACTGCACACAATATTCAAGGTGAGGTTGCACCAGTGCAAAGCAGAGTGGGATGATCACTTCCCTTGACTGGCATCTTTCCTAACCTCAGAATACATGCTGCCAGTAAAACTATGTCTGGTATAAAAGTTCCTACAGATTTTCAGCCCTGGCAAGGCACCAACATAGCATGTCTCTTGATAAAAGTGGCATATGGCACAGAGCCTTTTTCTATCTAATAATGCAGTTGTCCTTCCTTACACCTCTCTTTGGCTTCAGTTAACTTCTGTGGAAAGAGGCTTGCCTTGGGCAGAATCAGACCCAAGGACTGTGGGACAGGTTCTTTTCTTACTTGAGGAGATTTTCTATGGCCTTCCTTTGAATTACTAACATAAATGAGAGGAAGAAACAAAGGTCTGGAAATCTTATAGCCTAAGTAATGCATCAGTTTTACCAAATTTTCCTACCAATACTGAGCACAGGATAGTGCTTGAATAAGTATCAGACATTTATGTAAAACAATGCCTTCCAATTATTTTTTTTTCTTTTCTGTTTAATGACAGGTTGATGCTGTTTATTACTTTGCTGTGGGTGATGTTCAAGTGGACGCAAAGCAGCTACTCCTTGAGAAGATTTCAGATGGCCCCTGTCCAGTCAACACAGTGTCTTTCAATGCTAGGGAAGAGGAAACTATTATTTTTCTGAAGGAGTTGAGCAGCTTGGCCTCTGGCAGGTATGACAAAGAAGAACGGTAACGATTTCAGTACTCATGAAGTGCTTTGCTTATAGGAATGGTATTGGGACATAACTGAATACAATCCGTGAGGGAAATGAGACAAAGCAGTTCAGTAAATTATCTGGGGATGGGGAAATAGTCTTAAGCAATATGACTAGAATGCAGGCCCTACTTAAACAGACCAGCTTTTTCCCACGTATGTTCTCACTGGCTTGCAGAAAGGCCATTCCCTTTTTATACCCTAAGTCATCTGTCATCTGCCTCTCTCTTGAAGTCTGGAAAACTGTTCAGGGGAAATGGTCACAACATAAACTGAAATAAGTTTCTATTGTGTTGCTTTGCACATTAGTAGTATCTACAAGCACGAGAAAAAGATCTAGAGTTTGTTGGATCAAGTGCCATAGAGAGATGTGCTGAAAAGGAAATGCCTGTCCTAAATGAGCAGCTCATGTAATAAGAGAAAATTGATGGGGTGTTGTCCTTCAGGCCTGGTTGTATGGAAAAATAGTTCTGTACCATGCTTTCTAGCATCATTTTGGTAGGGTTGGTGGAAATGGATGTATTCCACATGGCTTGTTGACTACTTTTTCCTGGGAATCAGCCATGTGGTGAGAATCAGCCTTCAGTAGAAAGGGATAAGATGACTTGAATCTTTATTCTGTTATCAAAATAAGGAAAACAAATGAAGAAATAGAAAATCCACAATACCAAACTCATGCTGAACTGCGGGAAGGCAGTAGGAGTCAGTAGGTGTTTGTCTGCTTAACAGAAGTCACTGTACAGTTACAGACTTGTGAAATGGCTGCTAGCTCTTTGTGTTTCACTGTTGTTTGTGTAAGAGTTGGGAAGACCTCCAACAGTAGAAATCTCCCAAATGACAGCAGAGCAATTGGTAAGATGGCAGCTGCTTAGCTCTTTTATAACCATCTGTGTTTAGAAATAGCTTTTAGGAGATGGGAGCATCTGCCGAAAACAAGACTGTGGGAAAGTGTTATGTTTGCTCTGGTCTGATGTGTGTTTAAAATGATTGTGGTCATTTAGAACCATGGTACCTCTATGCTACCAGGTACATTGCCAGTCACTATCCCTAATTTTCTTTTGGCAGTGTTATTACATTCTTTATTAAAGGAAAGTGAATGTTTCTTGTATGGTAGGGACAGAGGCAAAAAGGGTTGTGGCAGGGAGCTGAGAGGAATTGTTTTGTTTGATGCGATTCTCACTGTCATCTTTTTACATCAGTCTGGCTTTTGTGGAGAGACTTACAGGGCCAGTTAATAACTTGCTGATGGATATTTGCCCAATAACTGTCTATAAGTTTAAGTCAGCTTTCCCACAGGAACAGCTAAGTTCATGGGCTTTTCATGGCTTGAACCTGTTTCTAGTGTAATTCTGTTTTAGAAATGCATCTTTTTCCTGCTATGAGAGCTTCTCTGTTTTGACAATGAAGATAAATGAAGTCTGGTTGTCATCCTGATTTGTATGTCGATAATGAAATAAATGTTCCTGTTAGGCTTTCAACTGGGAGGATAATCTGATAAAAAGGTGTTAGTGTCATCTCAGACATCTCAAATTACATGCCTGCTCAGCCTGTTAAAAGCATTAATTAAAAATAGGTTTCCAGGAAATTGAAGAATAAGGTGCCTTGGAATAAGTGATATCAAAACAAAATAATATTCTACATGAGAAGATTCCAGAAAATACCTAAATGTATATAAAAAGTTTGGTAATATTAATAGTCTTATTATAGTTGAAGCTTTAGATATATTTCTGAAGTTGTATGTGTGAAAAACATCTCTTTAAAATTAGAGAAGTATTTATGTAGTTTATGTACTGCTGGAAACTCATTTTGTGTTGCAGATTCCATGCTTTTGCTGAGAAGAATGGCTGTAGAGATGCTACTGGACCTGCACTAAAATATGAAGAGGATGGAAAAGGTTTAATTGCCCTGAACTCCAGGAAAGTGAAAGGGCGAATGCCACTAGGTAGACAATATATACCCCAAGACTATACTGATATTATCAGTGAGATGTCAGAATAGAAATGTAGTATAGGAACTTGATGAGTGTAAAATCAAAAAAAGCCTGTAGGTGTGGGTGGAGTGAGGTCTAATGGAAATTCTCTGTGTGGGAGGGAGAGGGCAAGGAAAAGAGAAAAATGAAGAGAATAGAGGATGCGCATGTGAGAATGAAAGAGAAGTGAAAAAAAGGGAGAAGAAGATAATTATTTAGGAATATGAAGAATAGTACTTGTGTGCTTATGCCAGTGATCTTGTGGAAATGTATAGAGAAATGGTAGAAAGGAAGAGGAATAGTGTGGCAAACCATATGATACAACAACCACATCAATATAGGCCAAGTCCATACATAATATAAGGGGATTAAATCAATTTGAGGTTTACTTGTTTCTCCCAAGAATTTGTCACAAAGACAGGCAAAAAGCACAGTAAAGTGACTGTAGAGAAGTCAGTGCAAGGTGAAGGTGGGAGGATTGATAGAAAAAATACCAGGAGGAAACAATCAAAATAAACAGTTTCACTGGTGGGTGGAGCTGGGCAGAAAGCTCAGTGTGTTTCTTATTAGCCACAGTGCTACTACCTCTGGGTAAGTGTTCAGTGGGACTGGACTGTAGTTTCAGACAGGCTGGGAGGAGACTGGCTTGTGATGTAAAGTGAGGCTTTGTGTGTCAAATCTGATGTCTTTTGTCTTTCTCAGCAGGAGAGTAAAAAAAAAAATATTCCTTTTAGACATCAGGAATCATAAGACCTCTTTAGTCTAATGGCTCAACACCCCCCACACCCCCCAACCCCCCAACCCCCAAGCTGTTATGCTGGGGGCATTAATGTTGCTGCAAAGGTAGAAGAGTGTTATCCTCTTCTCACTGTTAGGGAATGTATGGTATAAGGTGGATTTTGTGGCTCATGTAAAGCTGTTTGTCAGTCTTGGACTAACTGGCCCATATTTGGGTTGTAATCAAGTTTCTTGTGTACCAACCTCTCCTTCACTAGGACCATGATTACAACAATACAAGAGAAGGAACCACTGGGGGGGCCAGAAATACAGAAGTGAGTTATCACCTGCGTTTTTGCTTTGTGAAGGGGCACTCAAGCTTCACCCATGCAGAGTTTGGAAACGGACACAGCAGAGTCTGCTTCAAAACACTATTGTTTTATACTAATGCAGAGCAGTATAATGACTGCCTTCAGTCCATCATGAGTGCTTTCTTGCTGTACGACATTTGGGGGTGTGCATGGGGGGAGCTGGCTTCCTCTTCCCCTGGGGCGATCAGCCTGTTTCAATAGATGAGCCTGGAGTTCCTATATGACTGAAATTACTTCCTCACCACTGTTTCTAAAGCTGAAAGCTGAATAGCTTTAATCGCTCCAAAGGGCAGTAATCCCCTTGAAGTGCATTGTCTGTTGTGTGTTATTACTATTATGGAGTAGAATTTACACATTAAAAAGGAACACAATTAGTTTTCTGCATTTACTGGGTATTACAAGCACAGTCATGACATCACTGGCAGGCAATTGGAGAGTTTTAGTCATATGCAGAATCTGGAGTCCTTTCAGAAAAGAAAACACATTGAAGACGTTATTCTGGTCTGTGTCTGATTTCTCTTCTTTCAGAGACTCCTTCAAGGGTGTAATAATAAGGCAATAAAAATAAAAATGCCAATTACTCACTAATGGGCTCTGAAACTGGTTCTTGGCTGTATAGCATAAACTACACAAGGAAATAAATAGAGAATGAACCAGAGATTTAATCTTCCAAATGTGGTGTTTCTAGAAAATAAAGGGAGACACAGGAATATTTTGATTACGTTCCTTTTTGCACCACAAATGCAACAGCTGGAAACTGAAACTCATAACCATGTTTTATGGACTGGAAAAGCTGTTCTAAGGACATCTGATAGTTTCTGGGTATCCACTGAATATCAGCATTTTGCAAATATGGGATATCTTCATGTTCACTCCTTTTCATCTGCTTAACCAAAACAAGTCAGAAGTGAACTATTTAAAATTTAGATAAGAGCGCCATTCTCCCCTATTTTGCATCCTGAGCAGTCATTTAGAAAGCAAGTGTGAGAAACTGGCAAATTTGAATTTTTTTACACTCATTTTGAGTGGGTGCTTGAGATCAAAATGGGTGTAAGTCATTAAAGAATTAAGGTCCTTATGCTGGCAGCCTCAGATTTACTTATGGCAGAGAAATCCTTTTACATAAAGCCTAATTTCACCAATGTGATAATATCTCCTCATCCAGCACTCATTTTCCTGTTATCACTTCTGCCTACTTTCTTTGTGCAGTTTATTCATCTGCAATAAGATGTCGAATTAAGCAATCTTGTTACGTAGTTAAAATTATAAGTGGAAAGGAGGTGACATTTAAGTTGAAACTTGAAGATGTAGAGGGCAGAGAATGGTGGAAGCTGTGGAGAAAAGATGTCTTTTGGAAAAAGGGCACATTTGTGTCATCTGCTTGGAGTAGCAGGGCGGTAAGTGCTGCATAGAGCTTGAAAAGCAATGGTACTTTGAACTAGATCCTGAAATGAATAGAGGGTCCTCGGTGGCTGACATAGAAACAGTAAATCTCTGTGTAGTGGTTTCTCTGTTGTGAAATAGATGAGATGGCGTGTGTAGAGAAAATGCAAATGGACTGAAATCAGGATTTTACTGATGTGATAAATCCAGACAGGGAGGTCTGACCTCCTTGTGAAAAGTGTAAGGCTCTGTTCTTAGGTGTGCTTGATTTTTCACATTTACCTGATAGTCACAGGCAAAATTTCAGGTTGTTGTGTGCAAAAAAGGGAAGGATAAGAGTGTCATTCCCCTCTATGACATTGAAGTCAATGAATTCTGCACTGTTTATGTACACTGACATGGGAAAGATAGAACCCACCCTTTGGAGAGCCAGGATAATGACTGAAGAGGAGCTGCTTTGCCTAGAAGCTGTAGCAAAGATCATTGCCTCTGCTTTTTTCTTGCGTGTGTGTTGTCTAGTCTTACAGCCTAACCTTGGCCTGGCAAATTTCTTTGCTAATGTGTAGAGAGTGATGCAGATAATGGCTCTGGGATACACATGGGATACAAAGTTCATTTGCTTTGTCCATTTGCCCAGAAGGAAAGGGACAGGGTTGGGCTGCAGTGAGTTTCAATGCTGTTTGACCTGGCAGGTATGCAGGTAAAAGCTGTGGACTACCCTGTTATGCTCCTTTGTGCCTTCATTTATCCTCCTCTAAGTGGAGATTTTAAAAATCAGTGCTTGAGGGTATATTGCTGTGTTCTGCTGCCACGTGGAGGCTGAGAAAGGGACTGGCAGTGAAGAAAATCAATTTCCCCATCTTCCGTTGCCAGCAAATTAATCTTCAAATAGATCTTATTCCATTATATTTGGATTTCCTTGATTCCACAGTCTAAGTCAGACAGTCAGACAAGTAAGAAATGCTTGTTTTCCATGAATTGTTTTTGTATTGGTATTTGCTTTTGTTTCAAAGATATTGTAGATATTTTGTAGGCTTTTTTTAATAGAGGCTTTTTTTATTAGCAATATGGAGATCAAATAAGTTACAGTGACTTGTCAAACTGGATAAGTTTGTTTGCAGGGAGGTACATGTGTAGAAGCTGCTTCTTTTGAGATTGTCTGCCAGTTAAATAACTGGGAAATGGAAATGAGGGCAGTTATGAGTTTCCGTGTACACGTGCAAGTGTGTCTGTGCTTTTGCTTAGATCTACCATCTCGCTGCTCAATTCGCCGGTGTCAGCAAAATGCTTCTGCCCTTTGCCACAGGCTCTCCCCACACCCTTCCTCATCCTCTTCCTCTTTTCCAGGGCCTCCCTTCTCCAGAGCAGGAACACCTTTACCCGCAGGCAGGGCACTCCTGGAACATTACCCAGCATGAGGTGCTCTTCAGGATCAGGATGGCTGCGGGGAGAGACTAGGGGAGCTGACTGCACTTGGCGCAGGCTGGACATGGACAGCAGGGTGTTCAGGCTGGTTCCCTCCTGTGTCACTGGTGGCCACCCTCCTGGCATTGCAGTGGGGTGGCTTTTGAATCAGTGCACGGGGATTCCCAGAGCTCTGGCTGTTACACTGCCAGCCAGAGCAGCTGGGGAAGTGCTTCATGTCAGGGGGAACCAGAGAGGGCCCTTTCTCTCCCTGGATAAAGTAATTTTTAAAGACAAGATTATTCCTGGGATGTGGATGCCTGAATGTGTGCGAGAGATGTTGGGCTTGGAGTGGCTGTAAACTGCACCCTCCAGAGGGGTGACTTTCTTCAGTTGGTGGTCCCCAAAAAATGGCACGTCTGAGGTGTGAGCAGAGGGAATTTAAACCAAAGTGAGGTTTGTGCTTTCTTGGTCATTTGCCAGTGATGTGTTTTGAGGGATGGGCCACAGTAGACAGCCACATCTGGAAGATACTATGCCTTGCATGTGTATGTATGTTTTGATTTTGGGGGTTCAGTTTCGAGAGTTTTTCTTTTCCACTCCTCTTTAGCCATAGGGGAAAAGAGGCTGAAGTAGAGGTGCAGCTGAGCTTCCTGTGTAGAGAGAGAAAGCTGCTGTGGATATCACTGCTTGCGACCTTCTTTCCCATTGAACCCAGGAAAAAATATTGCCAGAAAAAGGTTTTCTAAGCAACTGGAATTTCACAATGTGCAGTTCTTGGTGTGTGCATTTGTCCTGTTTAGCAAGTGACATCAAGCATAATTGCTTTGAAAGGGCATGAAGTTTTACTTTGCTGTGCTGCAAGCATAAATAGGGGAAAAAATCTTCTCACGTAATACCAATTCAATACATCTATCTTAATAGGGACAGTAACAATAATCCTGTCAAAGTGATGAGTCCATATTATCAATTTAAGGAGAAATGAAGCAACACAATGATATTATTGGTAATGTTTTAGAGGTAGTTGCAGTATACATATTTCTTTCAATATTTTCAAACTTTACATTAAAAATATTCATAAAATTAAATCTGGATGAGCGCTTGTGGAGGATATCCAGATTTAGTTGGAGACCGCCACTGGTATTGCATTCTTAACAGCCTTAAATTTAAAAATATGTGCATGCGTGGTGTGAATGAGTGTTTTATATATAACAGGTTATATATATGCAGGTTTTATATATACCTGTGACCACGTGTGTATATATGTATGTATACATTCAGTGGCTCAGTACTTATCAGGAAATCTCTAGTTCCCCCCATCCTGGAATTTTGCCAATGCTCAGATTTTGTATGGTTTGCATTTCTGAAGCAAGATTGCTTATAAAATAAAAATTGACTTCTTTCTGAAGTTCTCCTTTCTTAAGTTTAATGGGTAATGATTACAGACTGAGATTTTTTTCTCCCTTTAGTATTTTATGCTTTGGAATGGTCTGCCTTACTAAAGCTTTTTATGCTTTAGGAAATGTTGATCTTTGTCCTAATGACTGCAGCAGATGTTTTTGAAATTCAGGAAGGTCCCAGGAGATGGCAGTGTACAATAACACAATTCAAAATATTTCTTGGAAACTGAAAGCTTTTCACAATTAAAATGGAGTTGTTACTTTTTATAGCATTCATATTATTGTTATTATTTCCAGAAAGTTTATCAAAGAACAAAATGATCAGGTTTGTTTGTTTACTGATAGCCTACTTTAGTAGAAAAGTTTGCATGTCTTTTATACAGTGAACCATCACTGTATGTTAAGTGAACCACTGGATGATAAGATACAGTTTGCCTTGTTCAGCATTTTTATGTGCAATTCATTAATAGGTTGTGATCTGCAATAGGTTGTAACCCATATTTGTGGTTAGGATAGCTGATAATTCAGTTTCTTTTATATTTTTACTGTAACACTGCACAAAGCTTCTCTGCATTGTCCTATATTGCAGTTTAAAGCCTGAGACTAACCTAATTTAACATATATTTAATAGTGATCATACTGCTTAGGTATACAAGGTGTCTCAGTTTTAGCTATTTCTCTTTATGAAATAAATAAATATTTTGATTATTTTCATAAAGAAAAACATATCTGTCGAAATCAAGAAAACCTTGTCTCAACTCTGGCTTTGAACTTTTGCAATTTTTTGGACAGTATAGCCTGGGAGTAAATGTTTAGGGCTTTTTTGTGTTTGGTTTTTGTTGTGCCTTTTTTGTTGTTTGTTTGGGGTTTTTTGGTTTTTGTTTTTTGGGGTTTTTTTTGTTTTGTTTTTTTTTTTCCTTTCGTTTTGTTTTGTTTGTTTGTTTTTTGGGTTTTTTTGGTGGGTTTTTATGTTGTTTTTTTTGGGGGGGGGTTTGTTTGTTTTTGTTTGTTTTTTGCTTTTTTGGGTTTTTTTGGTAGCATTTGTTTATGACTGTTGAGAATTGTTGGGATGAAAATAAACTTATCTTTAGCAAAATTTCATCAGATAGTCATCAGGGAATGTCTTCTCTTTAAAATGTCAAAACTGGGTTTAATATTTGGAGCCAGGTTTTGCAATGAAGTCCAGGGGGCAACAAGGGAATTTCATTGTGGAGTTTCCTTATTATTTGCCAAGAGTGTTAAAATATATTTGCTTCCATGGTGGAAACAATCTGTGGCCAACTTTGGAGGTTAGTTCCAACATACTGAGCACCTCTCATGTCCTGGAGTAATTTGAGCCCTTTTTTGAAGTCTATCAGAGAACAGCACTTGTCATTGCAATGGGACCCTAAGAAAACAAGGTTATATGGCAACTTCTAGATATACCAAGGACTTTGTGTTGTTTGAGGAGCTATAAGAAGTGGAAATTGCATAAAAATGTGAAGTTGTATTTATTATTTCTTTTGCAGTAGCTGGTGTCTGTGAAGATGTCTTTTTGATCTGGAAGGAGTTGGAGGAAGCCAGGAATACAGTGAGACAAGTTCAGAAAATTTTATCAGAATCTGACCAGTCTGCTTCTCAAGACGGTATCATTTATGTTTCTTTCAAGGCGGCTACCATTATATTAATGATCAACATCTTTTTGTGAACAGTTTTGATTGCGCATCAATTTGGGGATGATTTTCTCAGAAATGCCTATACACAGGGTAGCACCTCTAATTGTTATCTAAACTTAGGCTTAACACTTTCCAACACAAATCTCTGTTTACAATGGCTTCAACTTGCTAAACTTTAACAACTCAGGCTGAAAACACATGATTTTTAGTTCACCAGTGCCTAGGTTTAGAAGTTACCTGGATTTTAACATAGGGAAGTTATTTTGGTGGGTTTTTTTTGGGGAGGTTTTTTTGTGATCTCTTCCTCTCTACCTGAAACAGTAAATCTTTAGTTTTATTCTACACAGTGCTGGGGAAATACCTCATCCCTCTCCCATCATGGTTCCCTTGGGATAGCCTCTCACCTGGTAGCTAGTTCATTCCCCTTAAAGGGAAGTGGTGTGGAGTTGCATTTTTGTAATCAAAGGCAGAGGTCTGAAAACAATTCAGATAAACACTCTGACAACTCTTAAGAAACGTGGAGGAACATCTACACTTGTTCATTAAAGCAATTGTTCTTGCCATTATGTTTGGCATAGAATATGACTCATTTGTTGTTCTGTGCATGTTGATTGGATTGAACGCTGTTGGAGACAGAAGCATAGCTAGTTTCTGAAGTTCTGTTCCGGAAGGCTTTAACAAGGGATGGTGAGAAGCTACTCAGCCCTGCTAAGATGGAGATGCTGAGGGCATTCTCTAAAGCAGAATGATCCCACTGACAAGCCTTAAATACTAGAAGCTTAGGAATCTGTAGAGTCTAGGCAGCTTCAGCATTGGACTGCAATTGAGGGGTGGGTTTTCAGGATCACAGCCAAGATTGTCAGTGCTTATTATCTTAATTAATTCTGGTTTTAAAATATTTACATGGTATCCAGTGGTATTTTTTTGTGTAAGTTGATACAAGATTGAGATTGAATTAGCAGGAGTCATGGGTGATTTTATGTAGCTTCAGTACTGTTTTTGCAGTTGCTTTTGCTTTGTCTAGATGGAGGCTGGGGCCAGATGGCCTCTTCTGGATCATGTGCTGAGGAATGCTTTGTACAATCAGTTGGTCAGGAACTTGGACTGTATTGACTTGTGTGACTGGGGTAGTGATGATGAAGATTTGAAGTTGGGAACTTTCTCTGGCTGCACTGGGTTTGAATTTCTGTCCGTAACATAACTCTAGTTAAATCTAGAGGCTTTTTTGTCTGCAAAGGCGTGATATGGTTTCTTATACTGGTAAGAGCATCTTCTGAATTAGGAGAACCTCCCATATGAATTTAAACATCTCTTCTGTAATGCATGTGACCAAAGAAACCACAATAAAACTGCAAGGACAGCCCTAATGTCAATGTTTGTTTATGTATTCCTGACTGCATAGCTTTAATGTTCATTGTGTGTTTGCCTTGATACATAATCACTTCATAAATAAATTAAAAGAAATGAAATGACAGTGTGATATATTTTTTTCAGTTCTTCAGCATTATTTGGCTATTGCCCGTTGATCCAGACTATAGTCTTTCAGTTTGCATGCATATCTTCCCAGTTTTGCCTTCCTGATCTGTTTAAAATGCTTTGCAGAAAAAAGTCTCTACATAAAGCATGTCAAGAAAGAAAACAACAGTTTTCTTTTCAAAATTGCATGAGCACATTTGTGACACTTGTTCTGCAGACCAAAGGAATCATAAAGCAAATGTTTCCACATGAACAGGCTCTGATTGTGCACTTGCCCTTATGTTGGCTGACCTCTGTGTGTGTAAGGGCAATAGACGCCTCCACAGGTTTATTTATAGGCTCAGGATCTCACTACAGCGGTCACTGTAGCTACTTCTAAACTGAGTAGACATTTATACCACCTTGGTCCACAAAAATCAAAGTGTGATGAAATAAATTCACCCTGCTATGAGACCCACTGCCTGGGCATTTGGTTTAGGTGTGGTTTATTGGGATAGTAACGAGTGAATGGAGAGTCCTGTATCCTATTGTATTATCTGTATACTATACAGGTCTGCAGAGATGTGCAGTGTCCTGCCTTAAGATAGTCCTTGGAAAATTTATAAGACATTATGACATTGTACTTTGCCTTTTAGTTTAAATAGCCATCTCTAAAAAGATTAATGTTAACCAATGGTCTCGATTGTATTTTCAGTTATATCTTCTGTTGTTTCATTTTCTCAAATTATTCTTCTTGAAGTTAGACATCTTATTCAGGAATTCTTTCTGGCATTTTGTAATTCAACTAAGAATATTCCTTTTATATGATCTTCTCACAATTTATTGTCTTTGCTCCCTGTCTTCTGGTGGTTTTTTTTCCCAGTTACAAAGGAATTCATTACAATGAGTTGTCTGATAAGAAAAAACCCCACAGCCAAAACAGAGATGATTAAAAATTACTCACAAATATCTGTTCACTCCACTGCTGTTTGAGCAAGCAGAACAAGTTTGAAAATTTTGATTCCAGTGTCAGAGTCTGTTTTTGAAAATAGCTTATCCAAAATGAACCATGTTATACAGGAGATTTTATTTTATTTTCTTTATTAGCGAACAAAGCTGATCATCCATTACCAAAACATACAACTGACAAATATTTGACTTCTGAGAAGTGGTTGAAGAAGCATGGTTTGAAAGCTCAGAAGCTCACATTGTACGATGCACTTGCTGATTGTATTTTTCGCCACATAGATGGGATTGTTGACATAAAAACTAAACCAGAGGATGAATCTTCACAAACTGATGCTGTGAGTATTGGTAATTTTCCCTCAGGTCCTGTGAGTTGTTTGTTTTTCCTTCTAAAGCTTGAAAATTTGATTAATGGATGAATTGATGATATAGTGTATGGCCTTGTTGTTTTGTCGTTTTTGTTAAAATCAGATTATTAATTATTGAGACCAAGAAAAAGAATATCTTGAAGAGCTATTTGAGAATGGCTGCTTTAAGGACTCCTTGCTGGTTCACTTATAATGTAAAAGGGAGAATCAGGAGTGGCTTAAGCAATACCTTGGTTTTCTTTCTATTTCTCTGGGGTGGGGCAAAGATTGTTTGTCATCTTTAGAGGATCTGTTAGTCTCAGCTGCTGCAGTGTCTTGCTGGTCCTTAAGAAAATTTGTATTAATTTGTCTTTTTTTTGTTTTTCCCAAGCTTTATCATTGCACTGTTTGATAAATTTCTGGTTTTTGCTAGCTGCAAGAATAAAACCAGTTTCTATTGACTCTTGCTAGGAGCAAATTCTGTGACCACCCTTCTGCTCCTGTTCATGTGCGGCAAGCATGTGCCTTTGAAGTTTGTTCCTCAAATATTAAAGGCACTGCAAAATAATATGTTTTGGAACATGAAATGTGTTTTTCTTGGTTGTAGGATACAAAGAGGAAGGTAATTCATGCAAGATACTGTGACAAGTTTGTACATACCCTCTGGAAAGATGGATCTGTAGTTCATGTATATGTTAGTACAGAAAAGTATAAGCAGTATGAAGAGAAAATGAGGACAGCTCTCAGACAAGTGGAAGAAAGGTTAGTGTTCTGTCACATAAAATCAGTTTGATTATTTTACATGAGCATTGAAAACTTTGACATTTATTGTCATAATAAGTTGAAGTGGTTGGTAAACTGACAGCAGCAGTACTTAGCCAGAAGTCTATTTTAACTCAGAGTCTTGTATGTAGGATTTCTTAGTAGCCTTATAAGATAACTGATGAAGGCTTTCATCTTTTGTTCTCCTTCTGAAATACAGGCATGAAAGTCAGTCTGCACATTTTTTAGTTACTGCTAAAATGCCAAAAAGTATTGGGACTATAAGATGGCGGACAACTTCAAGAATCATCAATAAAACTTAGTACATATTCATCCTGTGTACCTAGGATCCTTTGCGACACCAAGAAGCACAGCCTGGCTTGTGCCCATGCTGACAGTGGTTATCCGCCCTTTTTGCAATTCTGTGTTGAAGACAAATTGGAACAGTCTAGATCAGGGTCAGGGCATGAGCTACTAAGTAATGCACATGATCAGATGGTCACTGCTCAAACTAGCTGCCTACTTTACATTTCTGCAGCTGTATAGACACTTAGGTTTTTTATGACATTACAAAAAAATAGGCATTCTAAGGAAAATCAATTATAGAACAGAAAAAATAAATGTTTCCTTCTGTTTTGTTTATTTGGACAATGAGATGTCTCACTGAAACCAGCAGGATGTGAATTTTCATGTTATTGGTGAATTTTTCATTTTAGTGCTGCTTCCCTACCTAAAGTGTAACAGCCTGGCTATATTTAGTAAGTCAAACAGAGTTTTGTTATTCCTTCTAGTTTACCTTCATCTTACTGTATTTAGGATAACTTTTGCATACTTTCAAGGGAAAATTTGAGATAAACAGTTTTGGTGAGTATATATTTTTGAATCCAAGTCAAGATTAAGGCCTTGCTGTTTGAATGTTTATCTAAATGTTAAAAAGTCTTGGTAGACCTCATCAAAAACTGGGGGAAATAACTAATGACAAAATAGCTATCAGTAGCTAATGTAATAGGATCCTTAAATGTGCATGATATAATTTTTTCGGAAACCTTTTGTGAAGATGAATATTTTCCCCAGGACCATTATATTCTGTGTGTTAAATGTCTCTGTTTCAGAGTAGATGAGTATTTTATGACTCTCAAGGGAAATCAGATTTGGATTTGCTGCAGCCATTACTGAGGAAATGTTCTTGTGCACAGCAGTATGTATGCACATATTTAACTGGCAGGCACACTCCAATCCTGTTTAAAATGTAAATCTAAGTCTGTATTTAAGGCTCAAGGTCCACAAACCATTGAAGCATCTGTGTTATACTAAGGGTCTTTGAAGTGCTTAAGTTCCTTGGAGAATAGGTTCTCAAGTGGTCTCCTGAGACGGGAGGCATAGTACTATATGCCTAAATGATTTACTGAGGAGTCTGGAGAACACATACAGGGACAATAGTTATAGTTGCTTCCACGTTGGATTTCCCAGCCCTAACTACCTGATAACTATGAAGGTGCTGTATTGTTTTCTTTTTTTTTGGTCTGTCTCCAGATTTCTACTGAAATTAAAAAATAAAAATGTCTTGATGTTATGTAGGGATCAGGGACTGATTCATCAAGGTCTTCTGACAGTGGCTATTAACAGGTGCATAGGGAAAGAGAATAAGAAGTACACCAGTGACAAAAAGATCCTACCTTTCAGATTCTGATACACAGAGCTCTAAAGATGTTACAGAACAGGTTTTGATATTTTTTTCTTCCCCCAGGATTAAATGGCTTCAACAAGGAAGCAGAGGGCTTTTTGGGAATGTGTTTGAAGATGATGTCTATATTCTTATTGATACATCCCAGTCTATGAACAACAAGCTGCCGCTAGTGAAGGAAAAAATATTTCAGCTCATACAGGTATGATAAAGTGATAACTCTGAAGGCTGAGGAGCATTTTAGAGTAAGCTGATCTTTTCTGGATGGTTGTTATTCTTTTTTTAATTTATTTTTAAATTGTTTTTTAAAAATAGCAGCTTTATAAAAATATTTCGATTTTTCTTCATGTGCTCATTTTTCAGTTAAGAATTTATATCTTCCCCTCATTTATACAACTGTTTGAAAAAAGCTAGAGAAATATTAAAAATTAAAAAGGCTTAAGTAGTTCTTTCCCTTGAGCCATGTCCCTTCTAAATAAAAAAAAAAAAGAAAACCAAACAAAGAGACAACAAGAAGAAAAAAAGACCCAAACCAAAACCAAGCTATTCAAAGAAACACCTTTTGGCATTTTCATTTTTACTTTTAAGCAGTGTCATTCAATTCCATTGGCTTGTTGTGATTTGCAATGTGTGTTCTAGATTCACTTTCATGCTTCTACAATAGAGGGTGTAGAACATTTTGAAGGTCCTTACATCTCACAGTGACTCAGAACTTTGCAAAGGCACTTGCAAAGTGCAGAAGTACCTTGAAAGCTGGGTACTGGGAGACACACCTAAGACAGGATTTGTCTCGCCTAGTTTTGCACATCTACAATGATGTCACCTAAGCTTCTATTAGTATTTCAGAGACATGATTAATCTTAAATTTCTTCAGTCCTAAGAGAAGTAACTGAAGTAAAAATTCAGTCTTGCATTGATAGCAATCATTAATAGAACTAGAAAAGTGAAAACTATGACAGAGAGGTTTTTGAGCTAAGTGCTCAAGTCATAGAACATGTGGTCCTTGTGGAACATGTGTGTTTTGTGGTCCTCAAAGCCGATCAGCACTAGAAATATATTAGATACCTTGCCAGAAGTTTTCACAGGCAGCTGCATAAAAATTGTGTTGAAAGGAAAGCAAAGACTCCAGGCTCTGAAAGCTTCTACTTGCTTGCACAAATCTTCCCTGACTTATAACTTCTGTCCATAAGCAACTTCAGCAAATTCTTGATTTTCTCCTGCTGTTGTAGTTCCCCTTGCCAGTACTCTTTTTATGACTTTTGTTCTCTTCCTCCAAATGGTATTTTACTTTCTTCCTGATCTCAATTTCCTCTGGTAAGCTGTAATAATCTCTTTCTTACACCACTGATCTTACCCAGTTTTATCTCTCTCTTTCATGCCCTCCTAGATATTTGCTGTTCAAATTGTTTGAGAAATAGAATTATATGGAGACTTATTTTGGGAATGTCAAGCAATTTTAACAGTTGCAAGCAGTAGTTGTCTCTGTTTTTGTATGTCTCTCTGTACATCATAACTTTCATTATATATATTATAATGATTTATTGTAACCATATAATTAACTATATATTAATTAAAACCATTGCTAGTACTCAGTATTCCAGGATGCAAATATTCTTTCCTTGAATAGTAGGTAAAATTCAGTACTGTCTCTTGCAGGAACAACTGAGACACAAGAAGAGATTTAACTTTGTGAAATTTAGTGCCCAAGCAGTGGCATGGCAACAGAAACTTACTGAAGTTAATGAGGAAAATTTGCAAGATGCTTGGCTTTGGATAAAAGGGCTTGAGGTAATACGGCAGCTAATTATCACAAAGCATGTTTGTTCGAATTTGTGTAGGTTTCTTCACTTTCTGTGTGGCTGGGCTGATTTTGGATAGACTAAGTATTTGACTCGAGTGAGGTTAAAATATAGATGATATATAAACTTAAGTAGATCTGAATACAATGTGTCTGTCAGGTATAATAATCCTTTAACAATGGACCTGTTAAGATCATATAATTCAACGTGCAGCCTGCTGTGTTTAGTAGCCACAATGCAAGCATTGGCCAATTTGAATTCCATGGGAACCATGTTAGTGCTCAGTCCCTGTGTCTAAATTTGTCATTCTTGCAGCAGGGCTGCTGCATGGATGAGAGGTGTTGCTGGCAAACTTACAGCTCAGAGGTGGTACAGGAAACCAATGCCAGCAAACTGGAGAAGCATTTCTAAGCCCCCTTTTGATGGATAGACAGCTAACTTTGGGTGCCACAGAAACATGAGAACAAACATACTCAGACCAAACATCTGTCTATCTACCCAGTATTCTTTCTCTGACAGTGGCCAAAATCTGAGAATTTTTCCCTGAAACAGAGCAGAACTTCTTGTAGTCAGCCACAGTCATCCACCAGATTGTAACTACCAGCACCTTCAGGACCACTTAATGTGTAAAATGTGGACAGAAGTCTTATGAGCACAGGACTGGAAATAAGTCATGCCATGGTATAGATATATCCTGCATTATGTTTCCTAGCACAAAACCCCATTTTCAAGTAATAAAACTCCTCAGCATTATGACAGCTCTTCCTCAGACTTAATATGAAATTCCTGGGGATGAGGGAATTGGAGAAGCTACAGAATTCCTCTAAGACTACAAAGCAAGATCAGTAACTTGGTATTTTCAGAAAATACTAACAGACCAACACACAGAGGAAAGGAAGTATTAGTGTGTCCTCCCTGAGTAGCTGAACACTTGCAACTGAGCTTATTTAGCCTCATTTTGCTGCCTTCCCTGAGACTTGAAAACTTGGCTCTGTTTAAGCCATGTATGTTGTACAGCATCATGAAAGTTCAATAATACTTTGAACTACCTTATTTTGATACCATCTTGTATATGCATTTGTGAATGGCCTTTTCCATCATTATTCATAAAATTGTGACTTTTTGATTATAAATTTCATTCTAAGTTCAGATCTAGATACGTAAAATGGAATAGGAGATGGCACAAGAACACTCTTTCTTTCTTTCAGGGGTGACATCTGCTGCTGACTTTTTAGCCTCTTTTAAGTATTGTGGGCATAAGTCTGAGATCAAAAAGCTGGCTTTACAGTGAAGCTGAAATGAACAGAGGATTGCTCTGGAATATTAATCAGAGTAGATCCTTTGATCCCATTTTCTGCTCTTTGGTCCCAGGATTATGAATAAGGAAGCTGAACTATAAACAGTAACTTACTGCTCCTTAAAAATCCTTCAGATGTGATAACATTTAAAATTTTAGTGGTAGTAATGTTGTATAGTTGAAATATGTCATTATTGTTTAAACACTGATAAAACTTGGTGTTCATTTGTAACAGTAGCAATTGAGAAACCTGAAATGAACAGCTTTTACCATAAGGCACATGGTTATTTTCTGCACATAATCAGCATCCCCTCCCTATGTTCCCATGATGTGAAAAGAAGTGAAAGAAGCTGTTTTGTTTCATATCAGTTCAAAACTATTATCAAAAAGAGCCAGGGTGGCAAATTCACACATGATAATGAGAGATGTGTCTAAAACTTTATAATGCTTACTAAAACATCAGGAGAATTGGATAAATTTAACAGAAAGGATATGGCTGGTGCTTTCTTATGAATGGGTACTGGTAAGGATTGCTTGTGAGTTAAAAGATGAGATTATAAAGTAGATGAGCTATCATGTTGCCTGACCCATGCACTCTTATGCATCCATACAGAGTAACTCTCAGAGTGTACCTCGTATTCCATTTCACCCGATTTCCTTTGCCCTTTTTTAATACAACTGATTGCTGGTGGGAAGGACTGGAAGAAGTTTTAACACAATTAATAGGACTCAAGAAATAATGCTATCTCTTCACATACTTTTGCGTGTATGGGTCAATAGAGATTTACGTTTATCTTCTGTAATGCATTACATAAAATATTATGTATGTAGATCCTGAGTCTCTTCTTGCACCACTGCAATCCTCACTGCCCTCCAGAGCAGTACTCAGGTGTCATACAAGAGCAAAATAGACTCTTATCTTTTTAGAGGTTTTGCTTTGGTTCCATTAAAAGATCAAGACTTGATGAAATAGTTTTCCATACTGGTAAAACCTTACATGTAGCTTTAGTTTGAAATGTTTTGTTTGAATGGTGGACATTTGAAGACACAAAATGTAGGTTTTAGGTTCCTAAACCATGAAACACATTTCACTGAGTTTAGTGCAAAAAGAAGATAGATCACAATCACTAAGCATGTGAATGATGCAGGAAAAGTGCTAGTATTACTCCAATGGAAATTTTTAGTGAGCACAGTATTAGTTTTCTGGGCATGTTTTGTTGCTATAGCTAGCTTTTTTTGTGCTAAAATATAAATTATATTTGCATTAATGTGCCAAGGGCGTAGACGGGAGAGAGTCTGGAAAAATATGTTTGGAAAACCAGTTTTTGAGACATAAACTTGTGCAACTCTTTTGTGCAACTTTTGAACTGTTTGGTTAAGTAAAATATGCATTTCAAGGGAGTGTGATGAGTTGGTCAGTAGGAGCATCAGTGGGAAAAATAATGTATCTTTTATCTTATATCTTCCTATCTGTTTATAGTCATTTAGTGATTGCTTTTGCTTGTACAGCTCAGATTTCTGCTGCCAGCATTTTGCTTATATGTGTTTGCATAAGCACTGAATACCAATCTGGTACCAATTTATGTTACTTTGACACTTGCTTAGCTTTTTCTAGCTACATGACATAAATGTTTTGACCGTTTTATAGGCCATTTTGTTTCCAAATTATCTCTTGAATCAGTACACTGTCATGATGAGTTTAAGAACAGAGGCAAAGAACTGTTAGTATTTATAGCTGTTTCTTTGTCTTTTTCTCTTTGGTTTCCTAGGTTGGAAGTTCCACAAATACACTCAGAGCTCTCCAGATTGCTCTTGCTGATACTGACACTCAGGCTATTTATCTCTTGACTGATGGGAGACCTGACCAGGTATTTCTAAAATGAGAAAACAGAAAATGCAGAAAAGTAGTGTCAGAAGTTGGAATTATGAGATTAATGTCATACCTGCAGTGCTGAGTCTCTTGGATGTTTATTGGCATTGTTTCACAGGTTTTCTAGCTAAGAGCATACATGAATATTTAACCAAAGAATAATTTGGCTTTATGTACACTTATTCATATTTTTATTCTTAATATTTTTATTATGTTCAAAATTGGTGAATAAGTAATTTCTTTTTACCTGGTTAATAATGTATTTTATGATTTATGTTATACCTTCTTAACGGTTAAAAAAAGGAAATGGCCAATATTGCTTTTAACTTAAAGTGCAACCAACACAACAATTATATTGCTTAATTTGTCAAGATTTTTGAGTATTTTGAACAACTGAAGTGTTAGCAGAATTTAGATAACTGAGTCAATAATTTTTTCTACCAAATCTTTCAGCATTTTTAGAGATAGATCTACTTTTTCACCTAATTTTTATTTCTTTATGGGAGGAGGAAGAAAGCTTTCCTATTTTCTCAGCCTCTTTTTTATTTCCTGGTATTGAGTCAACTTTTCTTTGAACTGGTTTAGTTTCTTGAAAATACCTGCATTCATATACTTCCAAAAATATTTTTATATATATCCAGTGATACTAAAGACTAATGTAGTAGTTTAATTTCCTCTACATTAGTAATTTCTTTTAAAACTTCAGAAACAAAGAGTACTGATTATGTTGCATTTTACATCATGGGCCTTAATGAAATTATCAGTCTTTCAAAATCCATTTAAAATTAGCTCATTTAGCTAATCTTTGATTTAAATAGCAAACCATATAAAGCGGATGCTTTTAACTGATCTATATTAGTCTCTGAGCAACAGAATGACTGATTAAATTCTTACAAGTTCTCCATGTTTTGATAAATATGTTTCTAGATGCCACATTTTTAAACTAAGGGTTTTTTTTTTTGATTTTCAGCCCCCCCCGATAATTTTGGCTGAAGTCCAACTTCATTGTAAAATTCCCATTCATACTATATCCTTCAACTGTGATGATATAGAAGCCAATACATTTTTGTATGAACTGTCAACTAAAACAGAGGGACGGTTTCATTATTACAACATTTATTTGACTGACCCTGATTCTCCAGAGTTTATTGTTGTGAGTATCTGAAAATAAATATATTTGCTGTTTCATGCTACTTGGAGGAGCCACGACTTGCAGTATTGTGATTTCATATTACAATAGATTACTAAAAAAAGAGGGTTAATCCTAGTCAGATTTGAAGTGATATGAAAGCAATATGATTTTTTTTGTTTGTGAAATTTTTCTTAACCACAACAAAAAAAGCCCAAATATAATGCAAAGTATGTTTGTAGTGCTATTGTTGCAAACACATTCTCTCTCCACTGACACCCCCCCCCTCCCCACCCCTGAAAACTAAAACCTAAAAGTACATGTAGACCAAATCAGCTCTGGAAGAAACACATGATCTCTGCTGTTTCAGAAATAAGTTAGTATTTAAAATGAAAATGTGGTTTGTATCCTATTAATAAATAAGAGAATACAGAGCTGAATTATAATGAGTGATTCTGTGGATTTTGTTACAAGTTTGTTCTAGAGTAGCTGCTGGGGAGAGATCCATAGGGAGAAAAATGACTAGAATAGCAGTCATCTATCAAGTGTGACTAAGCAGCACAACAATCCCCAACAGGAAATTTCTGAATAGACTAACAGAAACACCCATTTGAAACATATTCTTCCTTTTAATTATCGTTAACACTCTGTTAATTGCTTGCATACATTTCAGAAATGGTTGTAGCGGAACCATGAGAACAAGCAGGAACAAGACAGTCACAGGAAATTTGAACTTTGCAGACACCAATTAGAAGGAAAATGTGAAAATAATCCAGCTCTTGAAAAATACCAATGTACTGGGCAATTTCAGTGATTCTGCTGGTGTGGACTGTGAGACACAGCTCATGTTGGATAAATGAGGGCCAGAGTCTTTGTTGTACATCTCCAGACTTAGAGATGGGAGCCTGTGGCCCTGTGAGAGCCATAAAGGGATTATCATTGGAATTTCCTTCTTGTTTCCTCCTCCAGTCCAAATGATCAGTCAGTTCCAATGTTCAATTGAAGAGTATGTTTTTTGCTTCTCTGGGACAGTATGTGACACAGCCAAGATCTGTAGAATGGTGACAGGCCACTACTTATAACGTACATATCTTGGATTATATTTTATTTATTTGCTTTTTTATTTTCTTGCTTGCAATGAGTGGAGCTACTGACCTCACTACCTTATTCAGAAATACAGATGTTCATATCTCAAGGGGTAACTGGCTAGTTAGGGAATGCTTGTCATTTTCCTAGAAAGGAAGAATAATTTGAAAGGCTATAACGCCAAGCACAAGAGCCTACCAGAAAAAGTATACAAAATTTGGAAGCTGTTCTGAGTCATTATTCAGAATTATTATCAGAACTTGCAGAGCTTCAGTTCAGAAATGAAACATTTTTAGGAGTAATTGTACTGAAACATTTGATTTTCTTTGTGTTAGAATAAAGACATACATCTTTTGAAAAGAGAAATTGATCAAGGAGAGAAAGATCTAGAGAAAGTGAAGACCTTTCATGAGAAAAGTCTGATGATGAATTCTTATAATGAAGAAAATTATCCAGAGAATAAGTATGTCCTCATGCTGTTATTATGTTAATAATAGATGGAAACTATCTGTTACATTTCTCCTTTTTCACTGTCTTGCATTTTTAACCTCTGACCTTCTCATTTTAGAAGAAAGGTTGTTGCTTTCTTATTTTGGGTTTTTTTTAACAGCCAAGGTAATGGAAAAGAAAAATCTGGAAAAATGTACTAATACTGTGTTGCCTGAAACAAAGTTATCTCAAATATACCAATAGTCTCAACACATTACAAATAATTAAAACAAAGAGGGGAAATTATTTTTTTGTCTCTAATACATGGTAAAGTTGTTCCCTCTGACCTAGAGAATTCATGAAATATTATTGTCATCTAAGTAGATCTGGCTTGGTACTTCAGGACTAAATTGCTGCTCATTGAAACGTAAATTATGTACAAATATTATTTGTGTATTTCTTTGTGTAGTGATAGTAAAAAGCATAAAATATTGCATTAAAAGAAGTCAGATTTTTAAGACAGAAATCTATTTAAAATAATAATTTAAAGGTATGAAAATAAAGTAAAATAGTTTAAAAGTAGACAGTGATGTGTTGTGATTTCATATGTGTGGAAGAATAGAATGTCCAGTAGAATATCAAGATAGAATGTCCAGTATGAAAATATTTTAAAGTCTTTATTTCAGAATTTGCGTACTTTATTTTTTTGTTAATGCTGGGACATAGATAATTGTGTGTGTGTGTGTGTGTGTTTATGCATATATGTGTGTGTGGCAGGTATTTTCATTGTTGATGGTAGGCTTACTTAGCACTGGGATTCAAAGTAGCTATTACAGGACATTCTGTCCTTATTAAAAATATATGAGGGTGTTACCTTAAAAGTAATGAACATCTTTGAAATAAAATAAGAAATTACTTTTAAATAATTTAAAAAACCTAAGAATATTTTAACCTCATTTGAACTCTCCTTTGAAATGCATATTAGTATAACAGAAAATATTTTGCACTGTTTGAAGCATTTGAAATCAGTGTTTAAACTACCAGAAAACTTCAGCTTAGTGTTTTTTAAACTGGTGTTATATATTTGCAGTAATTTTTTTTTGTCACTTACAAGCAGTAATCACAAGTAGACAGACACTGTATCCCTGTATCTAAACACATTGAAAAGCTGAGTGTTCTCTTAGCAGTAGGCAATGCAGTACTTCAGAAGAGCCATCAGTGCCATCTCATGAGCAAACCTGGCAAAGCACTGCTGACAGTCCAACCCGAAGAAAGAAAGCATTACATATAGGTAAGATTCAAATGAGCTGTAGTTGTTAGCAGAATTCATTCACTAACTTGAAAAGATTCTGTTGAAAATAGCAAAAACCATCCCTTGTTTTGGCAAGAAGTTAAGTATTTGCTGACTTAAGTAATCATAATTTTGAAAATCTTACATTCTCTTCATCTCTACTTTTCGGCAGTCTTACTCATTTGGCCGAAACAGACAAACAAATGTCTTTCTCATTTGTGCTTTGTTGCAGGCCCCGCCATGAAAAACCAACTGTTTTAGCAGAATGTTTTGAAAAGTCTGTAAACAGTTTTTTAACAGTAGATATTAAACCCTAATCTCTTTTTATTCTAAATAAGTACATAATTGGCAAGAATGAAGAGGTGATCTATATTTCACCAGTTACAGCATTACTTACACTAATGTTTCCCCTTACTACACCCATAATACTACATTTCTCCTGGAAGTGTCCTTTGTATGCAGTCTGAAACCAAATTTACCCAGCTGAAGTAAAATAAACCCTCATCTTTGGAGAAAGTACAAAGTACAATTTAGAGTTGAAGTAGTTTTGTGTTTGAGGTCTTGTGTAGGCAGTCCCTTAAAAACTGAATACCAGAGAGGAACTAAAAAATCCCAGGCAAGTATTTGAGCAGTAAGTTCGCTCTTCCTTTCTTTCCTTTTCTACAACTACAGATCAAACAAAGACGAGTCTGCTGAGGATCATGAGCCATGGTGTGAAATCTACGGAAGGAAGCCCAAAGGAAGGAGTGTCTTCAGAGGAAAAGAATTTTCCTGCCAGGAAAGGAGAGAAATGTACAACCATTTTCAAAGGCAAGGTGACAGAACAAGAAGCTTCAAGCGGGGCAGAGGATAACTTTTCTTTCGTTACATTTGTAACTAATGCACATACGCAGTACAAAGGACTGAAACTCAGCAGGGATGCAGAGTTGGACATGAAGTTGGGTATTGTGACAGTGCCCTTACAGCTGTGGCCAGACTCCTGCCAGTTCCCAAACTAGCAGTTTACAACAGGGTTTTCAGGCTTAGAAATACATCCACGTGGTATTAATTTCTTTCAGTAATTAGTCCAACTCTGTACTTCATGATACATCCTCTAAGTACTTCTAAAACCTTGCCTATGGCACTTAAAGATGTTTGACTTTTTACATTTCAGCGTCTTATGTTTAGGTTTTCATATATCTTTTATACAGATTTTCATAGTGGTGTACCTTAAATTAGCTATTCCTGCCCATCTCATTAGTGGTAGTACTTAGTATCACATCTTGACTTGGAACATAAGATGGTTAACCTTTGGTTTTGGTAAAAAATAAACTGAAACATATTTCAGTTTAAAAAATAAATTGCTCACCTATTTTATAAATTTCCTTGCTGGTTAATTAGGGCCTATAGGGCATATGGTAACACTGTTACTATTGATCAAGCACCAAGAAACCCAGAAAAACTAATTCGCATTGATTAATTTAGCCACTGAAATGTTGCATAGTCTGTGTGTGATGCTGCTTGTAGGCTCAAATAAAAAAATGGTGCTATTATATGGCAACTTATTTGTGCATATTTTGATGTGCACAAAACCTCTAAGATAACAAAATGCAAATGTTTTCTCTTAGATCTGAAAATGCAGAATGTGAAAAGGACATCTAAAAGGTATGTGTGCATAAATAAATGCATAACAAAACTTAGAGTTTATATTTTTCTTCAGTCATTTCAAACCTTTCAAATGTGTTTCTACCTTGTGCTACATCTCACAGTCTCTCTTTTCTAGCTCTCTAGATATCCCTTCAGCTCTTTGGTTAAAGACCCACGGCTTGGTTGCGAGGCGACTCACCATCCTGGATGCCATAGCTCCTACAACTGTCCCTCACAGTACCAAATACATCCCAGCTCTGGACAAGCACGTAGTTTCTAAAGTAGTTGATAAGGTAAAACTCTTACGCTGTTTGAAAGCTAGAACAAAACCTGGTAGTGTATTTGAAAGACTTTTTTAAATTAAAATCTATGAATGTCATTATAGCATTTTCTGGTATTATAGATTGTTGATGTGCACTAAATATATGATGAATATCTCAATGTTCATTCATGCATCAGTAAGAAGATAAAACTAATAGTTAATAGTAGTACTTCTTGCATACTTTACTCTTAAGTTCTTTCACAGTTACCAGCTGATGGCAGTGTGCAGCTCTTGGGTGTTTTGCAATTTCTTGAGCACCACAGCCTCCACTGATACTTATTAATCCACTGGAATATGTATTTTATTCCATACAGTCATTTGGAAAATGGTGCAGGTGCACAGTTTGTGGATTTATGCTTTCTCAACGTTTACATGTGACTGCTAAGACCTTTTGAAAAGTATAGTAATTCAGTAATTACTATTAAATTTTGATAGGTGTAGACCATTGTAAGGTTGTGCAAAATTTATGGTGACTTGTGTATCATAAAGCTCTAGTTGCCATTCCACTTAAAGGAAATCCATTTCATGGCAAGTTGCTCCAAGTTTTCTTGTGTGATGCATCCTACAAGAGTCCTGTGAATATGCTGCAGATCATTTTAATTAATAAAAACTCTTTCTTTAAACAATACTCAAAGAAAAAGTTAAACAGATTTTTTTTTTAAATAATAAAGAATTAACAAGGGATTTGTAATATAATGTGGTATAGAACTAAGTAAAAGATTTATAACAAATGTACACAATTTTACATTTTAAAGTTTTCATTCTTGTTTTTTAAATTTAGGAATTGGAATTTTTGCTAAAGCATTCAGACTATAGAAGAAAAACCAGTTCCTCTCTTTTGGTAAAACCAAGTCAAACCATGATCTGTGAGGATTTTTTTTTAAGTGTGATTTTTTTTTCATAGAATTAAAATATGTTTTTTTAATATGAGAGCATTTTAAAAGGTACATTTTAACATTTCAGATGTAAAAGAGACATTTTTCAAAGAAATTTAGACACCCAGTGATTACAAAACTGTGCAAAACAATCTACTGTAAATGTTAAGTAAAAGACATTGTGAATTTCACATAATTCTTATATCTCACTTGTGAACAGTCACTTCTTCCATCTTCTACTGAATATGCGTGAGGAGCTCTTTCTTCCATGTTTCTCAGTGAAGAGCCCTTTGAATCCTTTACAGACAACCCTTGCAGAAAAAAAAAGCAGTGTGTAAAACAGACTGTCTTTGAAAATAGTCTAAACTATGAATCAGCAACTTTGAAAATAGTCTAACCTATGATTCAGTAAGTACTCTGTACAAGTGGTTTTCAGTGGAAATTCATAGGCGCTTCTGGTAGTCTAGTTCAGGACTGAATTAAGTTCAGTGTGATTTGAATGAACAGGTTCTGTACAGAATCCAAACAGTGATCCTTGGGCTTTTTTTAGATTCAGGAATGTAAAGGAGAAATAATAATTTTTGTAATTTCTTCATATCTGCTGATCTCCATTAGTTGTAATCAGACACTCAGGTTCTCAGGCAGTGGAGAATTATTGTTTTATGTCTAGAAGAATGTGTTTTTCTGGATCTGAAGCTGAGTATAGAAAAGAAAAAGAAGGCTGATGATTGCACACAAGGTGAAAGCAGTAGAATTTACGAGCTACAGAACCCACTTTACCTCAAGCTTCATGCCAGCATAAGAAGAAAATAGGGTGAGACTAGACACAGAGCTTGAATAGGGGACTTTAAGGACCTTTAAGTACTTCAGAAGATCCATTACTTCAGAAGATTTCACTGAAGATAATAAATGTACAGATAATTTTTCATTCTTCTTTCTGAAATCTTAGTTTTGCTGCGAATGCCAACATCCTTGTTTGCTTTTCAGGGGATAGTATAATTTTTATTTTTGGCCTTTGCCAGCAGTGATGATGGAATTACTATGAACAGTTTTCTTTACCTTGGAGATGCAGCAAGAAAAAGGTTTCCATGACAACTCTTCATTAACAAAAGGCTGACCTTTTGTTTTCAGTTCTGTGTGATCTGTCAGTTTCACTTGAGTTATTTCAAAGAGGTTACTTTATTAAACTACACATCCAGATTCATATTTAGAAAAAAATAATGGCTTGGGAGCTTGTCTAAGCTATGCTATGGTAATTCTAGGGGAAACCTCCCTGTAGAATCATGCGAGGATACACTGCAGGTTGTATCATTGTACATACAGGTTTGCAAGTAATGGAATTTTGACTCAATAGTTTGCTCAAAAGAATTACATTCAGCCAATTAAACCAGGTTTCTTTGGTCTAAAATAAGAAACAATATATAGGGTTATTGTGCTTTAGTCTTGTCTTTAAGATTTTGAAATTTTGGGTTTGTAATAAAAGCCATTTTGAAACAAGTGAATTCTTTTAATGTGAAAGTTAAAGTGTTTAATTTCGAAAATGACAAACCATTTTGGCAATAAGAAACTTTCCCTGTGGTTTCTAACAGCTGAATCTGTCAAATTTCACTCAACTTCATGAGCAGTTTTGATTGTTCTCAAAATATGCATAGTATTTCAAGTTTAGTATTTGCTAAGAACACATTCCATTCTGGTTTTTGTGTTCAAAAGTATAATAATGTGTTTATGCTTGTTTGCACCTTGTATTCTATTCAAAGTGTTTTATAAACTATACTAAATATTCACATTGCAAATTATGTTGTTTGTACTTGAAATTACTCTGGGAATTTGTAAGGCAGTGTAGAAGTGGGTTCCTACATGGTGAGACCTTGCTGAACTTCTAATAACTTAGTTTGAGTAACATCCTAACAACCATGGCATGACAGAACTTGAAGAGGGGTCATTACTTCCCTGCCTTTCAGCTTTCAGACTTCACCTGGAAATGACAAATAGCCAGATTTCAGTGCTTGGAATTATGAGCAGAGATTTACCTCATCTGTCTCCAGCAAGAAACTTCACTGACATTGTTCCCATTGTCTTTAGCTTCTAAGTGATTTTAAGCTTAATTTAATATTAGGAGCTTTGATGTGCACTTTGTCCAGCACTGATGTGACCCAGGTTTATTAATCAGAGAGACAATGTCCTCAGAAAGAGAGAGTGATATAAAATCACACCACTGCTCCTAAAAAAATGATTTATACTGCTGCTATTTGGAATCCAGCTATGCTGAGATGATTCAAACACAAATAAAGCATCACTGAAAAATATTCTCAATTAAATAATTCTCTTTCTTGCTCTATTTTCCAATTGTTTGTCTTATTACCCCAACAGGGGTTTTAGTTTAATGTAAATTGATCCTCATCCATGTTTTTCTCATCTATATCCTGATCTCAGGCAGGCACTTGGGGAAGGTTCCTACTCAATCATTCGCATTGAAGACAGTTTTGGGGAGAGTAACATTCCCTTTCTTCTCCAGTTCTTCCTTGGATTTTTTTCTGTTTATGTTGAACATCAGGACATTGATATGTAAAATAGCTTTTCATGTCCAAACTACTGAGTAATTTAAGAGGCTGAAAGATGGTGGGACTTCAGACTGAGAGTTTGGAAGGCATCTTTCCTCCTCTTTTGTCTTCCTTTTCTATACTCTTCTCTGCCTTTTGGAGATCTACTTCCAATTGTATTAGTTTTTATTTTATAATTAAGTTGACTTATGTAGGTGTTGTATTGGGAGATGTGAAAAGTATTGAACTTCCTGATTCTGGTGAACCTGATTAGTTTCATAAGCCTTATTGTGGTTAATCAAGACAAGTTTCAGTGACCAATGGCCACCTTGTTTACTCTTTGGTGATCAGTGTGATGGTGAGAAATATCTTTCTATAGTTTTACTACTCTAATTCCTAAGAAAATAAAGTTCTCCAGAATAAGAGCATTGAATACATTTAAATACATACTCTCACACCTGTATGCTAGAATTAGGTGATAGTAAGTATAAGAGAATATTTTAACGCGATAGAACCTGGAATATGGTCATACTGTAGACATCTTTGTTTCCTTCTGACTTACCCTTTCATTATTAGAGTGAGTTTTTTGACAGTACTGATTTAGTTAGAATTACTTAGTAGTTAGGAATCTTAATTTATAACTTCTGCATGACAGGATTGTATCATTTTAGAAGAACTGGCTGTAATCTGTGCCTTATTTCTGACATTTGTAGTGCTTAGATTTCTCTTTCTGCAGCATTCCCATGTTCTTACTGGCTGTTCTGAGCCTCGGCATTCAGTCATTCTGGTGGAGGAAAATTTGTATGATAAATGGTATCTGTGTCTTTTTTTGTATAATAGATGTTACCGTTGGCCCGTGTTAGCGACAGCAAGAAGGGGACCGTACTTATTAATGCTCAGGCAGTGAATCTTGACACCTATAAGGAGAAGCTGGAACAAGCAATAAAATTCTATGAAAGGCAAGTCTGCTCACCACAAATGTATCATGTTTTCAGTCACGTTTCAGTTTTTTCTTAGGTACTGGCTATTTCCTCACATGCTTTGCTCAAGACTGATAATTCTGCATGTTGGCACACTTTAATCCACCATCAATGTGTAGAAGAAATATTTATTTTCTTAAAGAAAACAAAAAGCAGAACGCAAAAACAGATAATAGGCAAGGAGATAATAAATAACAGCATGTTTCTGTTATTAATAGTATTTATTAATAATTATTAATTTATTATTTAATAAATATTTTAGGCTGTATTCTAATAACATTAACAAATATAATTATTTTATATGACCAATACCCCCTTGATGACAAGTGTTTAGTCCTTGTTTTTTGATTAAATCCACTGAGGATCTTCAAGGTTTGAGGTTTTTTTCCTCTATAGCTATGTGATCATACCAGTTTTTTCTAAAGCATGTAATAACTCTCTTTTTCATTCCTATTTTCCTATATATATATTTTGTAGTAAAATCAAGAATTTTGATTTGCAAATGCTGCTTGCTAGGTCTAATATTAGTGGAGTTCAGTGAATAAAAATCTCTTGTTTTGTTCTGTGACTGAGACAATACTGTTGTTATCAGGCTGATGAAGAATTCATAGAAATTGATTTGTCACTCATTTTGATAGAAGGTTCAAGTGGTGTATTTGTGATGGTGAATTCTGAGAAAAATTCAAGTTTTTTATGATTATTGACTTTGATTTTAAGGGAAAGAAAATTGTTTTCTGGTTAAACTGATGATCATCTACTAACAGCATTTCCACAATCTCCCTAAAACTGTGGTGATAAGGATTACTGTTTACTTATGTTCATCAATAGAGATCAATGAATCAGTGTATTTACAATAATAGGATTGAGTTCCTACTTCAATGAAAAAGAGGTATAGAAGACAGATCTGCCTGAAGATCCTTATAATTAACAGAGTTAAAAAGAGATCTCTTTGCTTTTCCTCTACATGTGAAACAGCAACCAGGTCAAATTTATCTTGCTCTAGATGTCACAGCCCTTTTCTAGTAACTGAATTTCCAAAAGCTGCAGTTCAGCTTTGTGAGTAGTGGTTGGTCACAAATTTATTCTGACATATTGTAGATGAAACAATAGATCAGGGCATGCAGGTTTCAAGCACAGAAGCAAACACGACAATATCTTCCCCCAATGCAGATTGAATTTAGCATCAGATTTAGAGGGACAAAAGTGGTGAGGGCAGAATTTTGTGGTCTGACAGAGAGAATATACAGTATTAAAGGTGAAAAACACTGAAAGCTTCATAATGTGTATGAACTTGTATAGCCAGAAGCTTTTATATACAAGTTAGTTGTGAGTGTGCAGATTTAGAAGGACGAAATAGGCAGTGGAGCATGCTGAGACTGTAGATTGAGAACAAATTAAGTAGTTTATATTCTAAAAATGCTGGGATTTAGTTTCTAGTAGATAAAATGAATCATCAAGAATTTAATATCCAGAATCTGTTGTTAATGTGCTTTTGTTTTTTGTACATGCACCAGTAAATCTGGCAAGACTACTCTTAGCAGTCAATCTGAATTTTTCCTAGCAATGAATTAGTTCTTGTATATCCAAAGGAAATCTGGAAATATTTTCTAGAATTACAGTAATTAGGATCATCCATAAAGGTTTATTTCTATAGTCTGAAATGAAGTAAATGAGTGATGGCTTAATTGTTAGAGATGTTAACAGAGAAAACCATAAGCTAGATGATCTAATAAGAGTTTCAAATGTCTGTTTTATAAAGCAAAAGCAGAAAGTTTAGTGGAGCTTTTTAAAGATCTCAGAACTGCATTGCTTTGGGATAATCACGTCTGTTTTCTTGTCAGGAGCTTTTCTTCATAGCCAGAGTTTAATGAATTAGAAACCTGAATGGCACAACTGAGGGGTAATCTTAGCAGGAAAAAAAAATAGAAATTAGCATTACTACATTCAGACTACATTTTCTGAAAATGTTTAATTGGAGCAACTGTGAGGCTTAACAGGCATTTAATCAGTTTTGTTATTTGATTTAGCTTGCTGGTGCTGAAGACAGCCATCCATAGAAAATCCTGGCAGGAAGCAGCAGTGATTGCCATTAAACCTTCTATGACCCTGAAATAGTCATGCTGTTATTTGATGGAAGATACTGTTTTCACATCTCCTTTTGCAGTTGATAATTTCATAGCTGAATGATAAGGATACAATTTGATGATACAGTGTGCTTGGAATACAAATTGGTGCAAATATCTTAAGAAACTGTGTTTGTTTGATAGTTTTGAGATGATCAGCTGCACAAGGAACTACATTCCCTCAAAAACTGCTTTGCTTTCTTTAATAGGCGCCTGAATGTTGTTATTTGGAAAGCACTATCTCAGGAGGAAAGAGACAAGTAAGATATAACTTTTGGTTTTCTAATGTACTTTTGAAGGGCTGGTCATAAATATTTGATCGTTTTTTATCATCATTTCTATAACCAACTGGTTAAATTTTCAAATATTTCATAACTATACCTTGCTTTCAAAAATATATGTATATGATATGGAGAAAAATTAAATTCAGGACCTCCTTTTTGTGGTGCTGGTTATTTTTAAAGGAAAGGACTTGCATTCCATTTGAATCTTGCTACCCTATACTTAATCAGTGTCAAGGGGCAGGGCCTTGGGAGGACAGCAGGGCATTGCCTTTGACACCAAAGTAAATCTTCTCATCCTGTACAGAGCACTCCAGTGGCTGCTTTGTCAAGGTGTAATAAGCACCTTAACAATGTGCTGGAACTGTGTATCACTCTGTAATTTTGTATTATATTAATTAACCTATTTTTATATATTGATTTAGAAAATGAATGGCTGTATAAATAGGACTATCATCAGTGAAGTTAGCATCTGTTTGTGCCAGAGCACAAAGTGAAGATCAATTAATGAAAACTGAATGGGCGTGAAATATTTCTTCACAGAAAAATGGGAATAAAAACTAGAATGCTTTTAAGAAGACAGAAGCTAATGAGTAAAAACCACACAGTTCTGTCATTAATAAGGAGAACTAAAACCCTGTTCTGGTGCAGAGAGGAAATGGAGAGTGTTAAACAAAAGAACAGCATGTAATTTAAAAGAAAGGAAATAGATGTCTGTTGATAGACAATGATTTACAGAGTATAGAAATTTGACAGGGTGTAATCCAAAATGTTTAATTATTGATAACATATGGTCAATTATGCATGTAATGAAATGTCCTAGCAATTTCAGTCTATTGCTAGAGAAGCATATTAAAACATTGATATTGGTGCATAGATATTGAAATATTTTATTTATTTCTCTTCTAAGTTTACAATTTGAATGATCAGGCTCATGCATTATAAAAAGATGACAACATACTTTTAAAATTAATAATCTGGGAGGAGAGCATAATAAACAAAATCTAGCAACTTGGTCACAGGTGTCCTGAAATTATTGGTTGAGGAGCTTTCTGGTTTGCTAGTGTATATTTAAATGTTATCTCAGATACTAGGGAAATTCAAATTCACTAGAGAAGTGATAATATTGTGCTTGTCTTCAAAGTGGTTGAGGGAGCCAACTCAGGAGATGTTAGCTTGACCTTTGTTATAAATTAATAATGGGTTCAGGTAAGAGAGAACAAAATCTAGGTAAATAACAATACTGGTCAGGTAATTTCAATACAAAACTGTTCCTTGAGAAGTAGAAAGATAAGCAGCAACAAACAGTATAGCAATGTGGTAGGCATCATCATGGTTGTATATGTTGGTAAGACAGACACTTCAATACTCCCCCTGGTTCTAGGCTTCATGATTTTTATGTGTTGGCAAAGCTGTAGAGAAGAGCCACAAAAAAGGTACTTTTTGAGGACTAAGATGAAGTATATTACTTCCAATTGAAGATGTTAAAAATTCTACGTGTAAAGAATTCTATCTGTTCTGGATTTTGAAAAGTTCAGTTTCTTTTGTGGTTTTTTTGTTTGTTTTTTCGTTGTTTTTTGGTTGTTTTTTTTTTCCCCAGCAAGATGATGGTACTGATTTCACCTCTTGGTTTATAAATACTTTCAGTGGGTAGCTTCAAACTGGCTGTTTAGTCTATTAGATGCTGACACAATCTGAACCATGGAGGGAAGCACACTTGTGGTCACTTGAGTGAAGCTGAGGAGTGCAGTATTGGCAGAGGAATAAACAGGAAGAGATTGTCTCTTTTGATATGATTAGTCAAGACTGATGTGGCAAGTCAGGACTTAGTAGGTGTCTGATGCCATTTTTTTTTGCCTAGATGGTTGCCACTTTACCCTACCTGCTACTCCAGAAGGGCCAGGGATTTCCATAGTTTCTCTCCCCTGTCTGCAGGTTCTTTGTTGATGCCTTATGTAAAGGACATCTAAAATTACATCAAGCATCTATGCTTGGCCACTTGAATTGCTCTGTAGCTGCCTTTCTATAAGATATAGTTAAACCAGATATGATTGTTTGACCAAACATAGCAGTATCTGGATGAAATGCAAGAATTTGTGGCATACAGAAGATAAATTGGATGAATCTGATTCTTTATTCTGTCTTTACCATTTGTGACTCTATCTGTAAAGCACTGACATAATTAAATTTTTTCCTACTTGTGATTATTATTTTTTAAAAAAATTTATTTTTTTTAAGATTTAAGGAGGATGGGCCAGTCCAATATATACAGCATAAAGAAGCTTTGCTGGAGGCTTTAGAGAATTTGGGATGGCCAATTTCCTATGAAGATGTAAAATTGTTAGAAGATGAGATACTGACGGCATTAACATATATACAACAAGCTTCTGATCTTCAGGAAGCTGTCAAAAAGGAAACTGAGAAAAGCTCAGAATCACTCATAAGCAACAATAAGAAGGTAATATATGGGAAGGGACTTTTTCCCTTTAGATATTCCTCTTCACTGTGTACCTCTGGAATATTTTTTCCATGATTGTAGCTCATAAATTAGAAATTTAGCATGATGCTAAATAAAATGGATAGAGGAAAGAAGGTAGTTAAAAAGAGAGAAAGCTTTCAATTGCTTCTTTTAAATATTGGGGAAATAGAATTTCTGAAGCTGAGAGTGCCACAGGAATCGAGCCTCTTAGAAATAAATCACATCAAGGGATCTTTTTCTCCTCTGCACGGATAGCCAGAGAGCAAAAGAACAGATGTATTAAAGGTAATTTAGATAGAAGATTTGTGGTTGGGTTAATATCTGATAAACAGGACTAAAAGATCTTGTAATATTGGAGTAATTCACTGTAATCTTTTGGTATGTTTCTTGTAAAAGAAAAGATGGAGAGAAGAGGTGGGATTCAACTTCATTTTTGTGCACTAGAATTTAACTGTCCCTAAACTGTGGGCATACATGAACTGGTGGGCAATCTCACAGCATTGTGAATTGAGTCAGTGGCATCTGGAGCTCATCCTGAAGTAGACTCCCACTTTTGGCGAGGCAGAGAGGGTTTTTTCTCTCTCCATTTCATTAATACCTTAGTCTAGCATTAATACCTTAGTCTAGCTACTCTGAAACTGTGATTGTAGTTAGTGTTTTTATATGTGTGTCTGTGTGTGTGTGTGTGTTTTCTGTAGTTTTTGAGATTTTTTTCCATTAAGACTGTTAATTTGAAGATGTTTTAATTTCTTCAAAAAACAGATGATCTTGATTCATTTTATATTAGTTTGAAAATACTACATTGCTGTTACAGCTATTTTGATTATTGGTTTACCTATGCTGTATAATGTCCCAATACAAGAGCAGCAGAAACATGTTCATGTTTCATTTGTTGGGTGTAATTTTGCTGTTGCCTTGGAACAACCAAGTGTGTGCTCTCAGACATGATGTGATTAACATTGTGCAATCACTTATCCTGAGTCAACCTGCTTTAGGAGTCTAATCAGAGCAGCATCTTCAGTAATTGCTAATCTGCAACTGAAAGGCTTCAAGAGCGAGAGGCAGGAATGCAGATGTAATTAGAATTCTGTTTATGTGGTAGAAAAACAGTGGAAAAAATGAAAAAAAATGGGGAGCCTTTTAAAAGTGCTGTTGAAGGTTTTGCCAACTGTGATGTCTGCCTAGAAAATGGGTATAGAGAAATAAACTGCCAGCTGAAATAGATTAGAGCAAGCAAATAGCTGATATGGCACTGAATGAAAATTGTCATTGTGACATGGTAGAAAAATCACAATTATCCTGAAGCTCTACTGAACAAAGCAGACTTTAACATTTCTTCATGATTTTTTTCACTAAATTTTAAATAAAACACCTTAGTTTTAGCATTTATGACTTCTGAATTATCTACACAACCTCTTGAAAGAATTAGAAATCCTTTTTGGATGTCCTTGCTGTGAGAGCTTTCTGTTTAAGCCTACAATGGAATTAATGGTCTGTGCTCTGACCTTCTCTGGGAGCTGTGTTCAGGCTGCTCCATTTGCACATATCTGTGAAAGGTGGGCTATGCCAGTGCTGTACTGGGGCAGGGTGAAGGAGACATCCACAGCACAGGGCTATGAGATCACTGAAGACCTCTTGTGCTGCAAGAAGTAAATACTTTAAGAAGTGAGGAAACACATTTAGTTTTTTTCAGACAAAATATAGGACACTAAACATGCATGATCACCTAGCTGAAGGGCTAATTGTAGAATGTATTGTACTCAGTTTGCTCAGTTCTTTTTGCTGTCCTGACTAAAACATGAGTTAACAAAAGTCTTCCTCTTTAGGCTGGCTTTCAGCTTTCATCTAAGAAAAATGAAGAATTTCTATTTTTTTTTTTCTAATAAGTAGCTGCTTTGACTTAAAATATTTTATCTGTTTGGAACTTGTCAGGCATAACAGTCATCCACCATTTCTTAGTGGTTTCTTTTCCTCATTGAATTATAAAACTGTATACAAGATGATATAACCTAGTGACAGGAATTGGTCAGGTCACCTGCCCACCTGTCAGTAGACAGCCTCAGTCTACTGGGGTTGTGGCATTACTATTCTCCAAGTGTGATAGGTTCCAGGACAGTTTGGTGCTTTCTGTTAAAGGCTGTAACATTTCATTTTAATGTAAAGTATTTCTTTCCCCTGTGTTGTAATCTGGCCTTTGGGTGCAATGGAGAATATTTCCTCGCATAGTAAATATTTCTCTTTCTGCATAGTAGTGGATTTCTGCAAGTAGTGGATTCTACAGAGAAAGAAAGCTGCATTTGTTGCAAAGAATTGACTCTCATTAAGAATATACTTTTGCTCACTTTTGTTTGTGACCCTGCTGTCTGTTCATCATATGATTTAAAATAACTTGAAATAGTTAATAAACATAATGTGTTTGGTGAAGCATGTTTATTTGGATGGAAAGGAACCTCTAGTGGTTCATTTAGTCTCTTTCTGAAAAATGTATTTAATTTACGATTAATTTAATTATTCCTAATGCAAGATTTATTGCCGAGGCTTGATTCTTTGCAAGAATGGAAATTCTGGATCTCCTTTTCATTTCCTGGTGTCCTTTTCTTACACTCCTGATTCTTCCTCACTGTTTAAGGATCCCTAATCTCTATCTGTTGATAAAATTTTTGCAGTCATGTTTCCTAAACAGTTTGGGATCTCCTGCCTTTGCTCTTGCGTCTCTAGGGAGACAAAGGAAAAACAAGCATGCCAAAAAGCGCAACTAAGAAGTTGTAACTACCTAGAGATGTTCGGTCAAATTTTCTATTGTCACCAGTGAAGTAACCTATTGGTCAGACAGACAGTAGGTACAAAAAGATAGGCTCATCCATAAAAATGGGCTGGGGCTACGCAGAATGGACTTGTTCCTGCTGACAGCCAGGGAAGAGCGGTGGCTGCTTGGCTCTGGAGGTGTCAGGATTATGAAAAGCCAAAGTTCCAGCCAAGATATATGGAGATCTGTGGGTAGTCTTCATGTCTGTTCTTATGGATAGCAGGAAAGTCCAAAACCTATTCTTTTTGAAAGAGAATTAAAAAATGTAACAGCTATTGGAAGAAGTAAACAAAGTCTCCTTCACCCATTGAGGTTTAATGCATTGCCTTCTACAGAAACAGAGCTAAAAACTGTGAAAATCCCTGAGAATCAGATGGGGCTCTTCTGTATATTGAATGCCAGAAATAGGCACTCTGACAGTGTTTGGGACAGTCATGCTGAACATCTAAAAGCTGTGTGAGAGAAAAGAGAGATGGATTTGAATTTAGACAGCGTTTCTGAGCCACCTGAATTCTACAGGACTTGGAATCCTCATTGTGGATGCTTGTGTTGTCTTTAGTATTTGGATTAATGTGGAGTGCTGGAAGTTGCCCAAGTTAGCAGTCAAGCATTACAAATTAGTTGATAATAAATATTCAGCAGCAGCTGTCCTTTTGGAGCCTGCAGAATTAAGTAAATGCTTTACCCAAATACCTTTTTGTGTCTGTGAAACTGTAGGTCTGCTCTCAAATCAGGCTTTGTTGAGTTGTACTTCAAGCAAGTAAGCACTGTGAAGAGCCTCTGGTTTAGTCTGAGTTTGAAAATCCAAACTGTTGATATAATTAATATTCTGTGGGAGTAAAGAATAAGCTGGAAAAATCCCATATATCTCTGATTTAAAATATCTCCTTGCCTCTTCTCTCTGTGTGTGTGTGTGTGTGTGTGTGTTTTGCTTATTTTTAGGATTTTTTTTCTGGGGTTGTTTGTGATTTTTGAGGGGAAGTTTGAAAAAAAGATGTTGTGATAATTACAGTGAAACTGAGAACAAACAATTCAGTCACAGTTATTAATACCTTTTCCATCATTATTGACTATTAGGGAAAATCAAGTATCAAATCAAATATGTCTTTTTAGGATAAAAAAAGTCATCAGACAAAGAAGCAAGTCATATACATCCTAGCAAGAGGGGTATTATTAAGAGTCTGTGAGTTATGCTAGTTTTTCAGAATAGTGTGTAGATCTGTGGAAAAGTTTGAGATTTCAAGTTGCATATTTTTATGATTCAGAAGATCTGTAAGAGATGGATGCCTGCAAATTGTTCACAAGGTAGGCTAATAAATATTTTGAAAATTAATAGTGAAACTGATTTATTTAATGGTGAAACTGATTTATTATAAGCAAGGTTTACACTTGCCTCAAATTTATATTTAGGAACATTACTGTGAGCAGTATGGCAAAAATAATTAGGGTACAAAGAACCCAAACTAGTGGGGCAGAATAATGGACAGTGGCAACTCTGGAAGATGTGTATTTTGCTAAACTGGAATGTTTTAAAATTGTTGAAAATGTCAATTAAATTTTGAATTTATAGTTTGGAACTAAACTTCTTTCCTCACATACTTGAAGATTTGTTTGAGCATTTTTTGATTTCATATTTTATTTTTTTAATGATTTGTCCCTTGCAGTGAGGTACTTTTAATGCAAATCAGATTATTGTGAAAACTCTCCTATTTGGACAAAATGAATGTGTAGAGCAAATTTTCTTATTCTGAAAAAACAGTTGATTTTTCTTTACCTCATCCTTGAATATGAATTGTGCAACTTTGTAAATTTTTTTTGTAGGAAAATGGTAGCCAGAGCTATAATTCATCAAAGTAAATATCTGCCTGAACACATGAAAATATAGGTAGTGTTATGACCATATAGAACAGGATTTTATAGGGAAAATTCTTACATGAACTTATCCATGAGTGCTTACTGTACTTAGAACTATTCTGAAAGTTTAAAGTATTTCTCCAGCTTACTGTGAATTCCATACAGACGTCATAGCATTACATTGCCTCAGTTTTCAATTAATTCCAAAGAATAGATTAAGGCTGACTAGATTAGCTGTTGTAGAGGAAATAATTGTATCAAATTACAGAGACTTGAAGAAGAAACTGTGAAGCTGAAGTCTAAGACAAGAAAAAAATGTCAAGTATTTGTGACTCACAAAAGACAAAAGGTACTTGCAAGATCAGATGCCACAGGATTTTATTATCCAGGTATATATTTTTGTCCACATTTTCAATATTATATAATGTTCCTTAATACTAATAAAATGTAAATTGTGGTCATAATTAGCTACTTCTTTCTTAATGAGACAATATTTCATGTGCATATTAATGAAAATATATATTTTGTATATGCACATATATATACATTTATAAGAATACATACATTTGTATAGTTGGAGAGCAATGATATTTTTGTCTTTGAAAAGTAAGAAAGGAAATTGTAAGCCAAGCATTTGCATGTGTTCAGAAAAATCACTAAATGCTGCTGCCTTTTTGTTGAGTTTTAAGCCAGAATGATTAGAAGATAAAACTGAGTTGTGTTGTTTCTTAAGAAAAATATTCTCTGTGTATATGTGTGTTTATTTTGGTGTTACCTTTACTTGTTTGGTCGGTTTTTTTTTCAATTATGTATTTTTAACTGTGATAGTAGTTTTATTATGTTAACTGAGATCCACCTGATCAGCTTACAAATTTAAGACCCGTGCTTGAAAAAGACTTCATTTTCTTTTTATAGCATGATTAAGAATGGTTAGTAAGGCAGGGGTTTTTTAGGTACAAATCTCTCCATTGCCCTAGCACAGCTTACTGTAGCTAAATGAAAATGAAGAATGTATGGTATAGACATGTTTGACCTTAGTGAAGTGTGACAGCCTATAGGATTAAAAAAAAAAAAATTACCACAAGGGGTGAAAGAAAAATAAGTTGAATATTTTATTCTGTTGTTTTTCAGGAACTGTGATAAAGAATATCAGTTCTACCTGTGCACTTGTTGACTTCAGCAATGGGGAGAGCTGTGATGTCCCTGTCAAGTTCACTATACCTGTGGGAGGTGCTATGCCATGCCCACATCTGCAGGTGAAAAATTATATTTTTTTATGATAGCAAATATGCATTTTATATTTCGTTTATTTGCTCAGACCTAGAATAAATGATAGATTTTTAAAAAAATGTTTAAATACATCTAATTATTTTAAATAAATGTTTTTAATTATAGTAATACCATGCTATTTCAACATGCAGTTTTTCATTTGTTTGAAGATTGTTTTCATTGTAATCCTATTCCATTGTTTATTAAAATTATGTATTCTAAATTAATTTACATTGTTTTCTTTATAAAACATTATATTTCCCCATCCCTAAAAGAAAGGTGAGCTATTTATTAGTAGAATTATTGTTTCCTAGCACATAGATTATAAATGTAAGAGAACCTTTTATACTTAGTGTGATGTACAGTAGGTTTTAACCATTTAGTTTTCACAGCATGTTTTAAATCCAGCAAATTAACCATATACTAATGCAAATAACAGTAATTAAAAAATATAATTCTGGTTCCATTTCAGGTTTTCTTTAAAATTTATCAGCTGACTATCTGTAATCACAGTTGAGTTTTTTTGGTGATTCTTATTTAACACACAAGAAAGGCGATGGTTGCATAAAGGATACAGCATGGATCCATCTGTTTCAAATAAAAGAAACATGTTTATAATTGCATTGTTATATATAAAACTAGAGATCCCTTTTTTTTCACTTTGGCAAATCCTGATACGGTAGTTCCTGATAATTCTGTAAGGGGAATATCCAACTCTAGAGATCTGCAGAATTTGATATAAAATTGCAACTTCTGTGTTAATTTTTAGAACAATTTCAGCTCAATCATTTACATATGGAATTATCTAAAATTCCCAAGGTTCATTTAAATTCTTACTGAAAGCCTTAAACTTTGCATAAAGTCCAAGGCAATGCACAGTTTGTAAGAGTTTCCTCATTCAGTTCCGCTTGCTAGGTGAGCCCAGGTACATTTAGTAGAGCTCTGTCCTTTATTTTTGTTTTGTGTTCTCTCCCTGATTCAGTGGAAACTGTGAGATCAGTACATGCAAGGACCAAGTTGTTCTTTTCTTTCAAATGCGCATATTGAAGCATGGGAACATGACAGAATGATGATTCAAGTAAAAATATCTTAGTAGTTACCTTTTATGTCTTGTAAACCTCACAAGTTACATAGTTCTTTCATTGATGCTTTCCTGATGTGCAGGTTGGAGACTACGTGCTTGCCAGAACTGGGACACAGGCCCATAATGAATGTTATGTGCCTGCCATTGTCATAGCAACACCAGGGAGGGTGGAAACAGGTGACAAACTCTACACTGTACTGATCTTCAACAGCAGGGAAGTAAGTAAACCTAGGAGATGATACCAGTCTGGCAATTTTACCATTATTCTGTTTTTGAAGAGGCAGATAGAATTTTTCAGGATAATGAGCTCACTGTCCCATGTCAGGTCTCCATCTAACCAGAATAAATCAGATTTCTGAGTGCAGTGAAGAGCTAATGTAATAGACCTGAACCAAGAAGTTCTGTAGCATAATTTATTCTTAAATCATAGTCTGTTCCTTCCTCTATAATACATTTGGTGGCTTTCACAAGTTCCGTGCTTCTAAAATAAGAAACACAGAGAGTTTTAACACAGTCAGTGTAGTCTGAAATTAATTTTGTAATGTTTGTTTGGTTTGATTTTTGTTTGTAAGCCATTATGATAATTCTACTGTATTTTTCATAGCATGTCTTAAAGAAAATTTACTTTGTACTTGAAGCTTTTATATTAATTACCTTTATTAGAGGCTGATTACAGTTACATTTAAACAGTTGGTTTTTTATATATATGTGTATCTTCATTGCATTTGAGTTAGGTTTAAATTAGATGAATGTTGATTGTGTTATTGCAGGAACACTGTATAAGGAGCGAGCTCATTAAAATCAGCCAAACCAAGTATATCTATTCATGTCAGTACATAAGAACGGTGCAGACAGTGGGTAATAAAATGTGAGTATGTTTGAACCTAAAAATACCAAAATTTTTTTGTGTGAATCCTAAATGTTGCACATTGAGTTCAGTTATGCTGTCAGGTTTACATACGTAGTACTCTAACTACAGCTGTTGTTAACTAGCTTACTCTACACATGCAACCAAATTTATATGAGAATTTATTGCCCTATTTTCACTCTGGAGACATTGGTGGGATGTGATGGTTTGAAGCTTATTCCCGGGAAGTTGTTAAGAGGATTGCTGAAAGGTGAGATGGAGTTTCTATTTGTTGTAGACCTTATTTTCCTTTTAAGATATTTATTGTTACGTAAGGCTGCACATTAAATTGGATTTTTTTTTCCAAGATACTGGTTCATTTTCTGGGCTTAAATCTGGGGAATGATGGAGAAAGTGTGTAAGATGAGTATGAGCCCCTAATTAGGTTCTGCAGAATTAATGTCCAGCAAGATATGAAGCATGCACTGAAAATGCACTGGTTCCAAGTGATTATGGATTACATTTTCATTTTGTATTAAATTCTAGTTTAATCCAGTTGAAATAGCATTGAATTGTGATATCTTTTGGAGCACCAACAACTTCAGACAGTTAGCAACAATAAACCTGAGGAAGGACAATAAGATCAGAACAATCATATAGGGATATTTCTCCAGAATATGTTCCCAACCTACAATAATTTGGGATTAAAAAATTCTCTGAAGCAGAATTGGAATCTCTGCATTAAACAGCCTCGATGGATTTTTTTTCCATGAATTTGTGCAGTTACTTTTCTGAAACCATGTAAATCTTCATCATCCATAGCTTCTTTCCAGGGGGAGTCGCACAATTTCACATTTTGTGTGTGAAAACATAATTTTGTTTTGAATCTTCCATCTGCCTTGACATCCCACAGGATGAAGAATTTCCTCTTGTATGTAGTATGAGCACTGCTGCCAAAGAATTGTATAATCTCCATCATGGGAAGTTTATTTCCAAGAGGTTACATGAACAGGACAAATCACAGAATCAGTTAGGTTGGAAAAGACCTTTGAGATCATTGAGTCCAAGCTATGACCCAACACCATCATGTCAACAGCCCATGGCACTGAGTGCCACATCCAGTCTTTCCTTAAACACCTCCAGGGATGGTGACTCCACCATCTCCCTGGGCAGCCCATTCCAATGCCCAATCACTCTTTCTGTTAAGAACTTCTTCCTCATGTCCAGCCTAAACTTTCCCTGGTGCAGCTTGAGGCTGTGTCCTCTTGTCCTGTCACGGGTTACCTGGGAGAAGAGACCAACCCCCAGCTGGCTACACCTTCCTTTCAGATAGTTGTAGAGAGAAATAAATCCCACCATTTAAGGCAATTTTAGACCACAGAATCACAGGATGGGTCAGATTGGAAGGGATCACAGTGGGTCATCTGGTCCAACCTCCCTGCTCAAGCAGGGACATCCTAGAGGACACTGCACAGAATTGCATCTAAATGGTTGAATACCTCCAGTGAGAAGACTGCACACCCTCTCTGGGCAACCTGCTCCAGTGCTTGGTCACCCACAGATGTTCTTAATTTTCACTGAAATATTCTAATATGATTATCACCATTATATTCTAATATGATTATCACCATTAAAGACTACACCTAAAAATTATGGGTGAGGGTACTATTTGTGGGCTGATCTATGGATTTGCTGAGAATGATGGAATTAAAAGCAACTAAGATTCAAGTCCTGTGATTTCCACATATTTTCTAGTAGTGATCCCAGTACAGTTTGAAACTCAAACTTCTACCAGCTTGCAGCCACAGCACAGAAACAAATGAATCCCCTCTCTTTACTGAGCAGAATTCCAGATCTGGAAATACATCAGTGCCTTTTCCCAGGCCATATCATTGATATGATGGTAGCCTCTTCTCACCAAAAGGCAAACCTGAAGACCATGGTTTCCTTCTTAATGCATACAACCAGTTGAAAAAGGGAGATATATAACTGGTCTGAGTTCCAGCAAAATCAGCAGAAGATTTTCCCTTTCACTGAGTTAGATGGTATTCTAAATGAGGTACCATATTAATAAAAGATGTGACTAAGTGCATAAGCAATAACAATAGTGTCCATTCTGCATTTTGTTTCATGAATAAGTGCTTTAATACAAAATCTTTGCTCTCCAAAGAGAATTTATTGTCAAGTTGACTTGCCGTTTTTATGTTCAAATGAGGAGAAAATTGAGTTATGCACTGGCAAACAGAGAAGTTCTTTGGAGAATTAACTGAAATGAATGCACTAAATGGAGTTTCCATTAGAACCCCTACCTTTTAAGAGGACATGGAAGTGTGCTTTGCAATGAAACTTGTTATTTATTATATTTCTAAAAGAAATCCCTACCTCCTATGTCATACTTAGAGGGGAGCACTGCAGCATATTGCTCATGGGTGTGCACAGATCTAAGGAGAAAGTGCTGACATTGTTAATAGGAACAATGTAAAAGCATAATTTAATCAGAAAGGAATCAATAAGTTTGAATGCAATATGATATTAGAACCTCAAAAAGAGACAAACCCTTTTTGCTAAGTCCTGGAGTAGTAAAGGAAAATGTATTAAAAGGCATATCCCAGGTTCCCATGTTGACAGGAAGTCCACAGTGCACACAGATATATTGCAATGGCTTGGCTAACTCCAGCTCTGACTTCTTTGGAATCATCTTTTAATGTTTTTGTGGTGTGTATTAGGGGTTATGCTTAATTCTCTAATCTTTAGAGGTACTAATATAGCTCTCATGATTTTAGTATCAGGTATTAGCATCTGTTTCAGGTATTTTCCTGCCATCACTGTGGAAAGAAATAATTATGACAGAACAAGTGCTCTGGAAACGTGTAGCTAACAAGTTCCATATGCAGAGTAAAACACTGCGTGATCTGGACCCACACAGCAAAAGAGCATTAATGCCCACATCCTTTCTGGAGTCATAAGAGACAGATAAGATTAAGGGCCAGAGCCCTGTTTTAGGCTATCCTTCACTTATTCAATAAGTAAAAGGGGGAAACTGAATTGTAGGAGATTTATAGCCCTGTCAAATGGCCAAGAGTGTGGTAAGTCCTTCTCTTGTCAGTAGTGTGAGATGTGGAAAAAGGTGAAATCTGTGATTTCTGAAAGAGGATTTATGGTATGTGTGCTTTTAGCTTTGTGAATTTCCTTTTCTGGTTTTCTAGCCTGGACAGTGAGGCCACAAAGCCCTGCCCTCACTCACCTGTGGAAGATGAAGGAGGAGAAGAAGCCAAGAAAAGTATTGTGAAGGAGAAGAGGGGAAAAAAGAAAAAGAAGAGGACAGTATTAGACAAAAGGCATCCCAGGGAGATGTCAGACTTTGATGATCTTTTTTCTGTCTCCAGAAATTATGTAAAACAGAGAGGAAGAAATTCACTGTCTAGCTCTAAGGAAGAATTTAGAGGTAAAGAAGTAGCTCTGAGAAAGTGTAAGTATGAGAAATGAAACAGTTCTGATGGGCCCTTAGTTATTCCCCACAAAAGGACTAGGTTTCTGCATTTCTGGGTGTTAGCCAAGTTAGCTTTCCCATGTTCTATGTGATGAAATTCTTTCACCTCCTTTAGAAACTGTTCTTGACACTTTCTCAGCATGTGTTTTCACACCAAAGGCAAGGAATGAATAAAGCATGTTCCAGCATATGCCTTAATACCTTAATTTCCCTAACAGCTGCAGTAGCAGTGAGGATGTAGTAACACCATACCTGAGTACCTGCTTGTAAGCAGAGTATATATTCCAATCCCTCTACTGTTTGTTCTTTGTTAGATTAAAGTTATGTCTATATTGCAGGTATTAAATTATTGCATCTGTAGCTCAATGCTGCAGAGGTTAAATTGCTTCTGGTGTATGAGCTAGCTCAGTTAAAGCTGACAGCAGTACCTATACTCCCTGTCACTCTGCAGCAGAGACTGGGCTAGTGTAGGTCTGCCATTACATGCCAGTCAGCTCTTCATTTTCTTGATCCTACTGTCAGTGAAAAGATAAAAAGGATTTTTTCCATACTTGCTAAATGTACCTCCTTGTACCATTTAAAATATGTTCTCAACAGCCTCATCATTTATTTACTTCCAGAAGTAGTGGATTATAAATTCACTCAATCATCATGTTGTCAATCAACTTGATTTGGCTCCTCTGAATGCTCCTTCTTTTTCACTCATCCTTTAAATATTCTCTGCAAATTCCATTTACATTGCTTATAGTGGGTGTTATGGTGCCCATTGTATTATAGGCATTTTAAGAGTGGCCTGATCAGAATTACATGAGAGCAGAGGTGCTGGGCTTGTCCAGTGAGAGACCATGGTTTCCAAAGATGGGTCTACTTCACTGGAAATGCTCAGTTATTCCAGACACCTTCCTCTTGGACATTTTGAGATGCAGATGCTGAGTAGATGTGAAATAATGCTAATGTGATCAGCAAGTCCCGTAACCGATTCCGTGCAGTTCGGAGGAAAGATTACATGAGTGCAATGGTTATCTATGCATTTTAATCCTGCCTAGACTTAGCAAATAATCTCATAGTACTATAAGGAGGCTTCAACATCGTATGCAGGTTGAACATGCAAAAGAAGGTACCTTTTCCTCTTCTTGTGACACCATAAATATTGAATATGTTTGGGTTTTTTTCCCAAAAATTTATTTTTTTTTATATATCCTTCTATGTTTTATGAGAAAGGAAAAGGTCAGAGAGGTGATAAAGATGTTAAGTAACACTATAGGGTCATCCTCACATGGTTTCATTAGATACCTTTTTATCCAATCTCTGTACGTGACTTTGTCTTTATCCTCTTTGGGTCTAGATAGTTGCCCCATTTTCATACCATGCTAAAGTTTCACAGCACTCTGCATGTATAATTTGTAAATTATATCAAATGTGTTACCTGACCCCTGACATACACATCTATTTGAACTGTGTTAATGCTGTATTTCATTCTAAAGATGACGAGAATAAAGAAAACAAGTCTGCCTGGCATTGTTTTTTCCTTCTGCCCAACTTTCAGTCTAGTATGAACCATTAGTTTACACTTACTGCTTGGCAGTTCAATATGTGTTGAGCACCAGGTCTGTGAGATTCACCTATACAGGTTAACATTTTTCCTTAGAAGTTGTCATATTTGATTACATTGATGTGGATAGGTGTTAAATAACATGGATGAGGAGTTAGAAAGCCTTGCCATTATAATGAATTATTCAGTTAGTCTCTGTGGACCACATATTAAAAATAGCAGGTATCTAACAATGGACTTTCCCTTCATGGAGTTTTTATAATGCTGAAATAAGGCTGGATATTCAAGTCCGGAGCTTAAACTGCACAACTGAGGTAAAACCCCCTGTTTTTCTCTTCAGACTCCTGTATCACTCTAAAGTCTCAGTTATTGCCTTTTGTATGCTGGACACACCAATCTTCATCAGAGTGATCCCTTTCCAGGTTTTCCTAGTAGTTGCTTTCATTTCTTCATTATTTCTGGATTGTTTATAACAAAGGCGGATTTTTTTAAAATAGAGTCAGCATCTCAGAGAAATGTTTTGAGTAGCTGTAATAATAACTTTCATAGCTAAATATCTTTTACAGGACCTAGATTATGCTTATATTTTTTTTAGATTTCTAAAAGCAGCCTGTTCAACTGAGTTTGTCTGAAAGATGTATATTCCTCCCACATATTTTTTTGTTGTAATATTGAATACCTAAATAATTTGGATATCTGTAAACTTTTCAAAAAGCTCAATAGTCCTGATCTGTTTGACTGAAGTAAAGGCATTTTTTCATGTTTACATAAATGTTTTCCCTATGTCTGTATGTGTCTAATGCATTAAAAGTGTTAATGCCATCAGTACTTCTTGCATTTCCTTTCCAAAGGGTTGTCTTGTCACTTCTTATATCCGGATACATATGCATATATATATATATATACACACATATATATATATATAGTAATCTATATAGTAATCTGACTGGGCTATGTTTTGTAACTATTCAATGTGTTAATCAACACTTCTGTCTATGTTTCTGCTGACTTCATGTGTACATTCATCTGTTATATGAGGAAGTAAGTTCTTCTGGACTTAAATGAGCATTGCCAGATATAGACATGGATATTTGTACTGTCCAAGATAATGTGGATTCAGCTACATGGCTCTTATATAAGTGGTCAACAAAGTCTTGTATTTGATTATGCTTATATATTTCCACAAAGCCTTATATTTCCACAGGGCTGTGGGCCCTACATGAATTAAAGGAGCATTTTGGAAGGTTTGTGGTTTGGTTTGTGCTCAGCTAAAGTATTTCTGATTTTTAAAAGGAATCAATAGCCCATTCCTGTTTGTCCTGCTTAGGGAAACATGAACAGAAGTGAATAAATATTCTAAGTAATTGTGTTAGTTATTTAATATATATTAGTTTCATTATTGTGTTGAAATGAATTCTGTCTTATTTCTTCCAGAATTACTATATTTGAAACCTTATTATTTTGATGTGTGTGCTTGCCACTTTTGCTGTGTTAGCTCTGTGTATTTATAAGAGAGTGAATGAAGGCCTGGCAAATTCCTGCTGACTGTTGGCTAATGATTTTTTGTCTTGGTAACTCAAATAATACTATTTGATGTAGCAAGACCGTTGATACTTAACTCTGTCCTTAGTTATTGCAATAATTGTTTTTATAGATTCAGTAAAATAATGTATTTCTTTTTATAAAAATTTCTTCTGCCTTCCTTTCTAATTTTCTCTCTGTTCTGTAATGCCTAAAATCAGTGTTCATTCCTCATTATTTCCTTGTCAATTTTCTAAAATGTGTATCTAGAAAAAAAATCAGAAAAAATTTGGAGTGTATGTGTATCATACATGCAGGTATGATACACAGTAATACACTGCATTGCCTGATGCATTAGCAAATGATATCTATCAGAGCCAAAATCTGCTTTTTCATTTATAATGAGATGTGACTTGAAGCAATTAGGCTGATAATTACTGTAACTGCCAATATGGGGTAGTTGGGAGACCTTTGAAAATGAACATTTTCTATCCTTTTCTGTGGCAAACATAGTTTCTCTGAATTGGGTTCAAGAGTGGAGCAGCTGTGGCATCTGGCATTCTAGTAGATTGGCTGGATTTCACATTTTTAGCACCCACTCGTTTTCCAGTCTCATTTTCCACCTAGTCCATTCAGCATTTGGAGAAGGCTATGATAATAAAGCAGTGTTCCCATCTGTTGGTCATGGCTTGTTTAATGAGCAGTTGATGTCAATTCAGCTATGCCTGCATCTGTTCCTTACTGCAGCTGTGTGTGGTTGAGGGCTCCCCAACAGCTGCCAGATTTAGCTTTTGTTTGTCTCTTGATACCATGTTACAGCTTGGCCAGAAACATTCTGTCTTCTCTCAGGGTTGTCCACTCATGGAAAGATGAAAGTGTGCTAAACTCTCTGTCACTTTCCACATAAAGAATGAAATATGGAGACAGGCAAGGGAAAAAAGTGCCATTCCATTGGTTTAGGAGGCATGTTTGGGAGTATCTGAGACCACAGACAGAGGACAGTTCAGTCCAGGTCCTGGGATCAAGACCAGAGCGGGTTCTTTCAGCATCTTCAGAAGAAACATAGAGAGCCTGTGCAGAGGCTGAAGAAAACGAACACCTTGTGAATTGTGTGTGATGGGCAACACACATCTAACAGTGCATCTTTACTCAGAGAAGCAGTATGGCCACAATACCTTTCTCTATTTTAGTCTGGCAATGCTCTTGTACTGCAGACAGGCAGGACACAGTCAAGAAATGTCCTGACCTCTTACACAGGTGAACTCCAGATTTCTGTCTCTTAGGGTGCTGAAGAAGAATCAGAATGTTCCTTTTGTGTAAGTGCTGATGGCGCACACTTATTAGGCAATTTCCAAAGGCATACTTTTGATTTTTAAACTGTAGCTGCATAGTTTCAGTGGTAGCTATGGGTGACCATCACTCCTAAAACTAATCATGCTTAAATCTCATACTCTCTATGTATTCAATCTGTGATGTTGCTTCCCCAGCCTGTACATCATATACTTATCCTTCTTTATTCTTCTGATTCCTCCCAGTTTTTTTTTCTACTGCACAAGCGGTTTTTATGCCATTACTGAAAAACAAAGTTTGGAGCGAAATAGAGTATATGCTTTTGTTTACTTTGTTTCTTCCTATTTTATTCTCTTTCATTTTTCCTCCAGCTTCTGGTTTTTTGCCGTTCATTATGATTGCCATAATTTTGTGCCTGGAGGGTGCCTAGTTGTTGCTGGTCTCATTTGGTATGACTCTAAAAAGTGATCTTTCAATGATGCAAATAAAAAAGCAGAGAAGATAAGCATGGGTCAGACAAAGGTCCATGAAGCCTGTCGCCTGGCCCCAGCAGTTCCTAGAAGATGATTCCTGAGGAAAAGTAAATACAAATGTTGGCCTGTGAATCTACCAGCTACAAGCTACAGACTTAGAAAATGAGAGAACTTAAAAATACCTAAAAAGCAGACTGGTTTGAATTTGTGAGAATGAAAGTAAAAAATCTTTATGCAGAACTACTGCTCTGTTAACATAGTCATGGAGTTCTTTGTTTCATGAACTGTTCTTTGTTTTCTCGAACTGTGATATCCAAACTCATGGTAGGTGAGTATGCTTTCTCACTAAAGAGTACCTATTCTCTTCTAGCATCTTCCCTCTCCATTTCATGATCCTGGTTTTCATCAAGGTGTCAAACTCAGCAGTTGTCAAGAGCTTCACTTTATAGCCCATTGAAGTCTCCCTGATGCTTGTACAGTCCAGCTGCAGGAAATTCTCCAGAGCCTGGTAAAAGCAACATCCCTCACGGAGCAGTGAGGATTGGCAAGACAGCCTCAGCACCACTGCACAGAGCAAAGGAAGCCGCAGGAAGGACGCATGATAAAAGAACTTGGAAGGAACGGATGAAGCTGCAGATAGGAAAGATTTTTAGCACCTGTAATTCTGAAATCTTAGTTCTTGAATAAATAATAAACTTATGAATTAATACTAAATAATTGATGATTTTGCAGACTTACTTTGGAGGTATGAAAGAGAAAAGGCATCAGAGGATCAGCTGTGCTGTTGAATAGTATCAATACGAAAAGAGAGGTGAATGGACATTAAAGAAATTCTTGAGCTTGACTCTGCAATATCCAGGCAGATGTATGTATTTATCTTTATATCTGAAGTAAAGTGGTGTGGAAAATATACATTTAACCAAACAGAAACGCGTGGAAAATCAAAGTATACAAATGTATACATTGTGACCCAGTGATACATTTATATTGGGTGAATTCCAGCTTTTATGGTAGCCAACTTATCACAGATCTTTGTTGTGTTCCAGATGCATGACATGTTTATAACTGAGTCTGATTAATAGGACACTGCTCTGCTTTGATGTAGCAATAATATCTCAGATCTTGTCTTTCTCCTTTATTACCCCCTCTACACTTTGATTCTTCTATTTTAAATGCCTTTATCAGGTGAAGAATATTCTTAGATTAATATTACATTATTATTACATTCTACATAACTGTCTGAGTGAATTAGCAAATATTAAATATTGCTGCATGACTAAACAAAGAGTAACAGAGACAAAAATGAGAATAGCCTCATGCCATCATTTAGGAGATAGTATATTAAAAAAATTGTATTCCTATAGTCAATGGAGGCAAACACAGTCTTTGAGGATACATTTACATAGCTCTTGAATGCTTCCTTTAGGCATCTTTCAATTGCCTACTCTAGGCTCTAGGTAGCTAGTCCAGGTGTACACTTGGCCAGGAAAATCCTATACAGTGGCTGTGCAGATATTTCCCAGGAGAACACTGGTTTCACTGGAGATCAGTTTTGGGAAAATCTTGAGGGTTTGATATCTGTTTCTGTCTCAGTGTGGAGAAAAAAAAAGCACCAAAAAAACCAAAAACCCAACGAAAAGAAAACCAAAAAACCCCCCAAACAAAAACATTTTTGTTTAGTAAAAGAGAAATATAGAGTTTGTGCAGCAAAATGACCATGAAGCCAGGATAGTTCAGTAGGGGTGTGAGAGAGAGTGTTGAAATTTTGCCTGGCCTGATTCAGGGAAGACTCAAACCCAGGAGAAACTGAAATGGTCTGTCCTGGAAGTTGCAGTTTGGATAGCTCATATTACCTTCTGTTCTTTCCTTCGTCATGTCCTAGAGTTTTCTCCTGGAGAATGGAGCTGGTTACAGGCAGTCACAGAGGGACTTTTCTACACTGTGGAAAGATTGGAAGAGATATCACTATACCACTGTATTAATGAAGTTTTAGGACAGGGCATCTGGAAAGAAGTATGTGGATATGAGCATTTTGTTTTCTGAAGGAAATGGCACTACCAATGGATGGAAAAGCCCTATACCTGATGGAAGAGAAGTTACCTAAATGAAAAGTTCAGATATTTGTTTTATCCCCAAGAATGGCTTTCAGTCACACACATTTTGGAATCTACCTGCTCACATTTTTTGAAGGAGATGTGTCTCAATCAAATTAATCTAGCATTGACATGATCATCTCACACATGTCTCTTGAGATTACTGTGTATTTGAGGCTGAGCAGGTGCAATTCCAATGACATGAAGAAAATGGAGCATGGGCCAGTTTTGTGTGTAGATACTGTTAGGTGTGTGCTGATGGATTATGTGCCATCCCACAGTAACAAAGACTGGGATCCTTTTTCAAAAAATGGCTGAAGAAACTTACCTTAGTATTCCACTGGGTGCAATACAAGTTTGTAAGAAATACAAACAGGAATGTTAACCAAGAACAGGATCAAAACTGGCAGCACAGGTAGTCTGAATGGCTAATTCTTCTTCTGCATAAAGGGTGGTTATCAATCACTGTTGGTTATTTAGACTAGTTATATTTAAAAACTGATTTATTACAGAAATATCGATGGTGATATATGAATTTCCTTTTCACTTGTTATTAAGGATCCATTGCACTGTTCCTTTCTGGATGTGAAGTCTGACCTCAAGAAACACCTGTCATGGGATAACATTTATTAATTTTCCCTACTGTGGCTGCAAGACTTCTTTCTGCCTGAGTTTGGTTAAATGTTTCGTTGCATTGCTTTGCAGCAAATTTGGGAATTGTTAGGATTATTTATTCTTTTAATTCAAACATTTTTGTTGGTCCATTTGCATAAAGTGAGCTCTGTCTTTAGTTCCACACTCTGGTGCAGATGTATGGGAGGTTGTGTTTTCATATGTTTGTGTCTATCCTCCATCTGTTTTAAAGAGACAAGTAGTATTATTATGGTCTGCCAACGAGATGAATTTTCCATTTGGATTTACCAGATAGCTGAGCTTGACCAGGAAGCCCTAATTTCAGATTCTGTCAAGGGAGCATAACCAGATCATCAAATAACCAGGTTGCTGCTTCATCACACTGCCTCATACAAAGTTGGCAGTGGTGGGGTTTGGGTTGCCAAGACTATGCTCAGGCTACTTCTTTCTGATTCTTTTCCAACTACTAAGATGGCTCTTTTCCTATTTTTTAAAGAAACATAGCCTGCACGGCAACAACGACTACAAAAAGTCCACAAACAAACACACGAACAGAAAGGAATATTCACCTGCATATGTATTTGTCATTCTGGATTAAGGCTTGGACCCAGGCATTGGGACTTAGCCCTGGCATGCAGCATTGCATGAAAGGCATAGGGAGAGAGCACCTGTTAGCTGTCCTGTTGTCCCAGCTGTTAAAACAGCCGGAAGCAGAAAAGTGTTTGAGCCTGAATTCCTTTAGAAAGTCATCAGTAACCTCCTACTCAGTTGTGAAACCATGAAATCAGACCAATGGCCTATCTTCCAAGAAAAAGGGAAGTTTCATGGAAGTTTGTATAACAAACTTTGACTCAATCTGTACAGGTATGCAATGGACCATTTCCTCCATGGCTGTTCCCTTGCTTGCCTAGAGCTTGGCTGCTGCATAAGTATGACAACGCTTTGAGAGAGCATGTAGCTCCTCTTAATCACACATCCCCACAGCTCTGCATGCTCTGGGTGCTCTGGGGCCAACTGTAACCCTCTCCTGTTGATAAAATGAGAGTGTTGGCATCAAAGCTGAGGTTTTCCTCCAGCTGGGAGGTGCTTCTCCTGGGAGCCCGGGGGTGCTCAGCAAAAAAGGGTGCAGATTTATGCTGAGTGCTCTTGAAAACCGAGCAGTTAGTGATCCCAGTCCCCCCCACACTGGCAATGGAGCCAGGCCAGCAGCATTAAGTGAGTGCTGATCCTGCCCAAGCCATGAGATGAGGTTTGCTGATGCAGCCTTGCTGCTTCTGCAGAGACACACCTCAACCTGGCTCAGGAGTGCACAGGTTCCAATTTAACAGCAAACATGCTGAAGGGCAAAACTGTGTGAGGGATGATTTCAACATGTTGTAAGCTCAGTCTTCTAATTACAGGCCTGTAAGGAAAAGTCAGAAGCAAACAAATACCAACACATATGTGGCCTAAACTGAACACCAGCTCTTTTTATCCAGTTCTTCCACTCCAAAATCTATTAAGGTTGGGGTCTCAGCACTGGCAGTGTCACCCCTTCTTTTGAAAGTTACCCCATGTCTCAGTCCTTAGCAGGTTTAGAAGAGGTAATTGTCCATCACCAGTGGTATTCCGTGCTTCAGTGTCCCTCACAGGTAACCCAGAGCTGAGCATTGCAGCATCCAAGCAACTGCCTCTCTGCCTGTTTTCCACATGATCTTTAGCTGCTTGAGGCTTTTGAGGAGAAGGGATTGGGAAATTTGTTACACAGGTTTTGACATGTAGTCACAGCTACCAACATGCATTGATCTTTAGCTCAGATTTGTGACTGTAAGCTGAATTTTTGCTATGTCAGACAGTGATGAAGAGACTGGAGATCCCTGCACACTTCATCTTTGTTTCATGTTGTATACATGCAGATTTTTATTTTTCAAACAGCTCTGTCAGTCCCGAGTCAACCAGAAGCCACCTAAGAGTGGCTATTGAAGCACTGATGCTGCATTGCTCAGTCCAGACAAGAAGCAGCCTGCACTGGTTTCAGATCCACCCCTCAGTGCTGGAGTTACATAGCTGCTTGTAGGCTCAGAGTTAAAGTAGAGCCTCAGCGCTTACGCTTGAAATCAAGATCAGGGACAGCAGTAAGTAATAAATATATGTGGATTATGGCTTTTCAAGACCAACATTCTCCTCAGATTAGATCACTGACATGATGCGCTCCTTGGAGGGTCTTGTTAGCCCTCCCTGAAGGCACAGTTGGTGCAGTGCGTGGGGCCGCAGTGCCGCTGCTGCGCTGGGGGAGCTGCTGCAAGGTCTGGCTCTTCAGTCCTTGGAGCACACTGGTCTCCCTGCTGCCTGGGAACGAGAGGGATTCCTGGGGGGAGGTGGTCTCCTTACATGCCAGAACTTCATAGAATCACCATCTCCCCGTGCTTTTTCCTGATACAACATACTGTGAATCTACTCACTTTTCACTGCTGAAATGGAAACCCCAATCTTTTACCAAGAAATGTGTTTGGGGAGTGAATTCAGGCAATGCAATGAATATAGATGGTGAATATAGGAGAATGATTTTTGTTTTCTTTCTACTACATGTTTTCAACCTTCTCTGCCTGTCTGCAGAGCCTGGCTTTGTTCTGAAAGTCTTTTCACGCATACTGCATCCATTTACCACCCACAGATGCTCCCTTTTTATTCTCTTCTGCTGTTTTCATTGATCTAACATGAAAGTCACCTTGAACTGAAAGAGCTTTGGCCTTGCTAGGTGTGCAAAGTATTAAAAAATATACATACAGGCATACAAAATAGAGGGACTAAGCAAGCTTTTGTAGTGATTGTTGTTACAGGAAGTCACAGATACTGAAACTGAGATGTCCATAAAAAGGCAAGATATCCTTGGATTTAATAGATAGTTCATAGGATGGTGGCAGACTAGACACCATGGCATGTGTGTTTTACCTTTCAGTATTTACCTTGATCCTTTTCTTCTTGAATGGAAGCATATTTTGGTATTTATCCTATTTTTTATTTCCATCATAACAGGTGACATGGGGTAATTCCTGTGGATAAACTAGAAGAGATAGAGCACCAGAGAAAAGGTCTTCCACAAGAAAATTCCTTCCAGGCTTTACCATCAATCTTTCTTTTATGCAGCTGCTTTACAGACGAAGGAAATTCAGACCCTTCCCTGACAAACAGGAGGCAGCACTTCAACCTCACAGCTTGCTATTGAGTGGTTAAATATCTTTTGCACATGAATTTAAAAACATGTTTCCAGACAATTACATTGTGGGTATGCCTGCAGTGCTGGCAGCTGAGTGTTGGCCTGTTTGTTCCCTTAATTAAATATACGGCTAAATGCATTCAGCCACGTTAGCTCTGGCTGGGATGAGCAATGCTGTGCTCGCTCATCCCTTCAGTTCTGCCAGCCCTTGTGGTCAGAGAGCAGCTACACTCTGTCACTGTGTGTTTTCAGCCTGAGCACAAAAGTTACACAGACTTGCTTTGTGTCTTCAAGGACAAAAATTAATTCTTTGCCTCTTCTTTCTCCTTTTCTTACTATGGAATCTTTAGCTTAATTCTGCCTGTAATAGCAGCAGGAGATTGAAGGTTTTAACTCCACAGAGAAATGGGTTACACTAGAAAGCTTAAGGGGATGTGCCTTTTAATTGGCACAAAACTGCAAAGCTCCATTATTTTCCATAGTTGGTGGGAATTTTGGGAATCCTTTCTCTCATAAACGTGTGACATTTTGTGCAGGGTGTCTGATCCACCAAGAGGAACTTTCCTAGTGACAGACTGGCAGCTGACTAGTACCCTGTGGTCCTTTTTTGTCCCCTTTCCAAGCCTACCCACTTTGTATTGTTTAAAGAGATCAATGCATTCAAATGACCAGTCTGACCAGTTTCAACCATTACCTGTACAATTGAGCTGCAAAAGCCTCAAAGTTCACAGCATGCCAAAACTCTGAACACAATATTCCTCACCTCCCACCAGCAACTGTGTCTCCCACTAAAACTTTTGTTCCTATATAAATGTGACCTTGTGTATATGTGATTTACAGGTGCTTTGGCAAACACTTTTTAACTTCAAAGTAGTCAGGGAGAAGCCAAGAGGTCAAGGCCACTCCTGCACAGAAACCAGCAAAGACAGATCTCACAATATTTATGCAGCAGCTCTGGAAAAGTAGGTAATAATAAAGAAACTTTTATTATACATTGTACCTACATGCACATCTATTGCTGTTCGGCTTTTTTTTTCTTGAATTAAACTATGAGCACTTCTGCAAGGGCTTTGGACTTCTTACAAGCTGTGTAATGCTGAGCTCAGTGGCATTGCCCTTTTCATATTCCCAGTAATGGCCTCAGATAACTGTGAGGGCTTGTTGTTACAGGAACTCTGGACACCAACATACATGACTTCAGTTAATTCCCATAATACTAACCTAGTACTTACAACTCTACAATACTTTTGAAATGTGTCTCATTTGTGACGTTCATGGGGTTTTATGAACTAAAACATACATTGAAATGTACAAAAATAAAGGTAGCCAAGTTTGTGGCACGTGCTTGACAGTTTTCATCTGAGAGTTGAAATCTAAATGCAAGCACTTTGATGCGTGTCCAGGATAGAGATTTAGCATCTCTAATCGTCATCTAAAATTGAATGGAGAGGGAGGAAAATTCCCTGATCTGGGATTTTAGATGTGATGCTCATGAATACTGTAGCCACAAATGTTTCCTGAGGAGGTCTAAATAAAGTAAGGAATTTTAAAAATATCTCTCTATGTCCTTTCTCTTCAGACCCACCAGCTTGAAACAAGCAGGATGAAGTCCAGCTGCCTAAACATCTGTCCAGTGCTATCTGAGATGTCTAAGGGTCTCCAAAACATCTGGTTCAGGCTGGCATATATTACATACGACTTATTAAAGACTCATTTTGTCTGGCTGCTTGGTGCTGGGGGAGATAATCCACAGCACCTAAAATAGCACTGAACCCTGTCAGTAAAGTCATTCCCTCTGGTGAGTACTACAGGAGAGGCTTAGGTTTGTCCATTTATATCCATTACCATTTATATCTGCCTAATTATGTGAAGAGTGGAAGAAATTGTTTTGACATTAGGAAGCTGCAGAAAACAAAGGCAAATTTAGTGATACCAAGGCATGCCATAAAAAAAAATCTAATTGAAAACATTTCTGAGCTGCTACCCAGAAAGTCATCAAAAGAATAATTATCCAATCTGCAAGCTACATTGAAAAATCATTCAAGTCTACTAATTAGTTATGAATGACATAAAAATAGGGGGGCAGCCTCTTCTGCCAGGTAACAAATGAGAGGATGAGTGGAAATTGCCTCAAACTGTGCCAGGAGAGGTTCAGATTAGATATTAGGAAAATCTTCTTCACTGATAGGATTGTCAAACACTGAAACTGAAGGTGGCCCAGGTAGTGATGGAGTTACCATCTCTGGAAGTATTTAAAAGACATGGAGATGGGACACTTGGAGACGTGGTTTAGTGGTGCCAGGTTAATAGCCGGACTCAATGATCTTAAAGGTCTTTTCCCACCTAAATAATTCTAGAATTCTATGATTATAAGAGGGGTGTTTGTTTGCAATTTTTTTTCTTTACTTTGCTCTTGAGGTGAGGCGATGGACAGGTTCCCTAGTGCCATTTACACCGAGACACAGCTGTACTTCCCAGCACCTGACTTTTTTTGTTGTGAATTTTATTAAACAGGACATATTCCACAGAGCGAACTCAAGTTTTCCTTTAAGGTAACACCCCCTACTGTTCACTCCTGCATATTATCCATAAACAAACCAGCCACAATTAAAGTGACTACCAACTTCTGTGTGCTGCAGCAATTTCTAGACTATTGTCCTAATTTTAGTTTTGTTATTCTTTGAAATGAGTACAGCAGTGACTTAGTCACCTGACCTACCCTGTATATCTTTCAGAAAAAGCAGCATGCTACAATATCCCTTTTCAATAGTTTTGATACAATATATATCTTTAGGATTTATTTTTGAAAATAGCTGTGATTCCTGCAGTGCCAAGAACAGCGTGACCACAGTTTGATGTTGTTGAATGCTGGGGCTTTATTTTAGCAACCAGAAGGTTCTGAAGTTGATTTTTCTTAATTTTTATGCTGTATTTTTGACATAGTTATGAAAGTTGAATGGAGTATTTAATGGAGTATTCAAGGAATTGTGAATGATGATAGCTCACATTTCAAGGTTTTGATTTTGAAGAAAATAGTTCTCTTCTTCTCTGTGTTTAGAGTCCATGTGAATGAGTTATCTGACTCAGAATTGCCATGCAAACCACACATCTGGTTTGTCTGCCTCATTTACCAGCTGTTTCTATACTGATCAGTCCATGCTTTGATGGTAAGGACAAAGTAAATGAAATAGCCCTAGAATTAAATAGTATTTGTCACTCAAAGAAGGGTGTCAAAGCCAAAAGGACTCAGCTCTTCTCTAGAAAAGACAGCTACATGGCAATAGAAGGGGCAGAAGAAACTGCAGAGCTCTCCTTCCCAGACTCTCAGTAGGATGACACAAGTGTCTGAAGATCAGTTTTAATCTCCTTATTTCTGCATAAAACCACCTAGCACATCATGCTTTCTAACAATCCCCACCTCCCTTGGCAAGAAAAGGGCTTAAGGATAAACTTTAGGAGTGCTGCTTGCTAGGGTCCTTCAGGGCTATTCTTTATAAGGAAGGCAATAAATGAGGAGCTAATCTTAATGAATATATTCTGTCAAAACATTCCTTCCCCACTAACCATTGCCAGCATCAAATCAGCCACACTTTGTTGTTCTGTTCTGTGCATGGGAAGGTGCAAACCTTGTGAAGTCTTATCAGCCACTCAGGATTTTAGCAGTGTTAATCTCATGAGTTCTTCTGTTTTACTGCCAGCCTCTGAAGCTTTTTCACAAAAACTCTATGGGTCTGTCTCTAGCCCTCAGGAAAAGTATGTAGAGTTTTCCCTGAGTTTTCTCTGTGCTGAAAAGAAGGCACCATTCTGGGAAACCCCCTTTCCCAATGGCAGCTCTGCTGTTGCCTTTTCTCATTTGACTTTCAAGTGACATCAGAAGATTAGTTGCAATCTCTTTGCAGGCTGCTAATCCAGAGTGCTGCATTACAGGGCCTTGATGTCCCTCTGAATATGACACTAAGTTGACAAGAAACAGAATAGTGCTTATGGGTGCTACAGAGATATTGGCAAAGACATATTAACACCCCTGCCTCGAGCCCCACCAAAATAGCTGTAACATCCCCAAGGCAATTCCACAGGGTTACTTGGGGCAGGAGGCACAGCTTGAGGCTGTTGAGGCTGTTTAGTTTTGTCCTATCGCTGGTTGCCTGGGAGAAGAGGCTAAACCCCAACTGGCTGCACCCTCCTTTTAAGTTTCTGTAGAGAGCAAGGTGCCCTTCTGAGCCTCCTCTTCTCCAGGCTAAACAACCCCAGCTCTCCCAGCTGCTCCTTAGAAGTCCTCCTCATTCCGCATGCAGTTGCAACATCAACTTTGAAACTTAGGTTTTGCTGGTAGTTACTGCTATGGAAAGCCTTTGACCATTCTGCAGGACTTTTTAGTATGTTATTAGTTGGTTGAAATAGAACTCCTGTTGGTATGGAACTAGAACAAGCTGGCTTGAAAGCAGGAAGATTTCACTGTCTCGAGGAACATCTGCATTCTAGTAAGCTCTGATGGGCTATGCCTGTCCATGGTAAGTTATCATGCCTTAGCCACGTGCGTGTGTGTAAGCTATCTCCCCTAATGAGAGATAAAAGAGTCACCTAACAAGAACTTGTCTCCCCCACCAAGATCACAGTGTGAGCCAGTAACATGCTCAGTTCAGGTACATCAGCAAAGGAGCATATCAGTCACCAACCCCAGCTCTAAGGCAGCTTGTTTGTTTAAGCAAAGCCTGTATACAGAACACTCCCATTGGCAAAGATTTCCTGAGTCTTTGCCTTTGTTGTCTGTGCTTATTCCCATATCGTAAGGCAACGGTTTCCACCTGTCCCAGCCAGTGATATTTGTTCTTTAAAAGTGTTTCTTATTTCAGCATTTCGCCTTTTCCTTATCTAAATTGTGAGAGCTGGGGAACCACGCTGGGCTGCTTCTGCCCTGCTTTAATCTCTGTTCCACAGAAAGCCCTAGAAAGACATTTAACAGTGCCAGATAAATGAAGATCCAGCAGAACTCAGACATCTACTGAAATATTGATCTTTCTGTCACATCTTCAAATGCTTGCTTTTTATGACTATTGCAACATGAGTATTAGAGAGACATATCTTACATCTTGAGCCTTGTATACAGTAAATAGAAATAAAGGATGTTGGCTAAAATAACTCCAAGGCAAATCATAGAATGACTTGGGTTGAAAGGGACCTTACAGGTCATCTAGTTCCGATCCCTAAAATGAAGTGGATAGGATTTTTTTCTTCCCTTCTTTACTCAGTTGTTGAAGTAACTCACTGCTATCTGCTAAGAGGCATTTGACTACTCAAACTGCTGACGAAATGAGGGTCAGAATATAGACACTTGGAGCTGTGAGCTCCTAGTAACCCTTCTATATGCTTTCTTTAGTTTGTTGATTTCTTTAGTTCTAAGTTTACAACTCGACAGAGTGCTTACAGACAGCAGTTAGAGACCTAGCGCTCATCACTTGTCTCCTGTACTTCAGGACAGTCCATCACAGAATCGCTGCAGGCTGCTGTTAGATCCAAGTAAAGATATTTCTGAGTCCATGAAAGAGACGTCTTTAATCTGTGATTACCAACATTTGGCTGCAGACTGTCAGCTGGGTTTCCTCAGACTCATTAGTGAGGCACAGCAATGGCAGTGACTCCCATCATACAGAACAATGTGAAAGGCTTTTAAGCCCTGATTTATATTTCACGTAAGTGTCTCTCTTTCCTGTGCTTGCTGCTAATGTACCACCATTATGTGACTGGAAATGTCAATTTATTCTGTTTGGAGGAGCTGGGCTGTCTCCCTATCAGTGCCTCAGGCCTGACTAGCATTTTGCTGAAATTCCCCTAGAGAGAGCAGGATAGTTTTATTTTCACTAAGCGATAGGATTGTCCTGAGACCCAGTATAACAAAGTAAGTGCTCTTGTGTATACTTATTATCCGAAGCTAGCCACCTGGGAAACATTAACAAGGCTGCATTTGCAATCATGTTTGTTTAAATAGAGCAGCATGAAAATTCACAAGAGAATTCCACAGCTCCCTGATTGTCTGTAGTGCTTCTCCATGGCTCACAGAGCCTGTGCCTTCCAGCAGCTTGACTCACACAAGATGGTAAGTGAACTCACAGCTAGGCTTGCAGTCAGCAGGAGTTTCCACACCTCTCCTAGCCAGTGTGCCTGCTGATGGGTGACCCTGTGCTTCCCATCTGTCGGGGCTCTCTTCTGACAGAGAACAGGGCAGGGGCACCTGTGAAATGCTGTGTGACAAAACTGCTCCAGCTGAGTGAGTTCTTGCTGGGGCAACAGGTGGGAAGACTCCTCACCTGTCCATGCCTTGGTCTGCTCTTAAGTAAATGCTTCCATTTGCTCAGGCAGGAGCACCAAACAGTGTTAGAGGGTTACCATTCATTCTTTGGACAGTCCAGCCTGTAATGCCTTGCATTGTGATTTTGCTTGGAAAAATTACTGGCTTTAGGTGGATGGTAAGGCTTTCATGTATGTAACAATCCTGTATGACCCAATCCTGTTACACCAAAATGTGTGAGATGCTTTTCATTGATTTCAAAGGGACACAGCAGCTGCTTTGCATTCAGCATTTGTTTTCACTCAAGCCAGGTAAAAGCTCAATAATTTTGGTTAAAAAAGGAACAGCAGTGTCCTACCTTTTCCCTTTACTGTACCTCACCCCAGTGGTGCAGAGTAAGGTAAAATAAATAGAGCTCATTCACTTACAACTAGGACAACATGGAGATTACAGGGTAGAACACAAAACAGGTATGTTTGCCCTTTTGCTTTGTTTATCAGGACATCCCTGGCTCTACTGGGGCTACTTTATGAAAACAGCTTGGCCATGTTCAGTTTTCTATGGTAGTCAGCTCCTTACAGGATCAGGCCATTCCAGAACTGTGAAAATATCTGGGATGTGGATTTCACATGCCTCATTTGGGTGTTTCTGTTCTTTGTTTCTGTTTATGCTGTCTTCTTTTTGTCTTGCATTTGCACATGTTAACTTCACAGTTTTGTTCAGTGGAGCTCCAGTTCTGCAGATCCTCTCCAATTCATAACTCGCACTGTTCCAATGCGAATGGCTTTCTAAGGCAGATCTAATCAGTGTTTCTCTTGGGAAGGAAACCAAATGAGTTTTTCTCAGGTTGGCAATTCAGTCCAATTATTTCACAGATCTTTGCTCATTTAATTCCTCTGAAGTGGAACAATCAGAAGAAATGGGGCAGAGCTACAATGCAAAGAGGAAATTATGATTTCTCAATTTGAAGAAAATGAGACTTTATAACACATTCCTCTATTTATTTATTTATTAAGCTTAATTCCTTTGTCATGCATCCCAGCAGTGCTTTATGGCAGAACACAGCAGTCTTGAGAGAACTATCAGAATAGTGCCAGTGCCCCTCAAAACACGGCTGTATAGCTAAAGCCATGGGTACTGTAAATAAGCTCAACTCCATTGATTACCTGGACCGATATCCATTTAGAGCAACTGAGAACTTGCAGTTCACTGCAGTGGAAGGATTCTTTTTCACTCCTTGGATAGCATCATTGTATGGAATCATAGAATATCCTGAGCTGGAAGGGACCCACAAGGACCACTGAAGACCAACTCCTGGCCCTGCACAGAAGAGCCCCATGAATCACTCCATGGGCCTGAGGGTATTGTCCAAATGCTTCTTGAACTGTGTCAGGCTGGTGCTGTGACCATTTCCATGGAGAGCCTGTTCCAGTGCCCAACAACCCTCTGGGTGAAGAATCTTTTCTTAATATCCAACCAAAGCCTTCCCTGACACAATTTCAGGCCATTCCCTTGAGTCCTGTCACTGGTCACCAGAGAGAAGAGATCAGTGCCTGCCCTCCACTTCCCCTCATGAGAAAGCTGTAGACTGAAATGAGGTCTCCACTCTATTTCCTCTTCTCTAGGCTGAAACATATCCTTCATGACCACATATGTTATCATTAATCACCTAAGAGATTCAGAAGGAGACTTCTAGCAATGACACTGAGCACTTCTTTTTGACAACAAAAGTTGATTATGCGTAGAACTTCCCCTTTGGCTATTGACTATCTTCCCTGCAGGGCCTGGCTCTCTCTGTATTTTGCTCTGAGGTGTGCTGCCTCAGCTGACTGAACAACTGGGGTTTATGCTCAGATGCCTAATGACAGCAATTGGCTCATGATGTGGAAGGAGAGCTCTGACCCAATGCCTTCTTCCAGCTCAAGGCCTGACTCTGCTCAGTGAAATCAGTAAAACTGAACTCCAGGTCAATGCTCTGAGCCCAGCAGAGAGCAAGGCAGATTTACAAACAGGTCACTCTAGCTGGCCTTATCCTCTTCTTAGATCTACTTTTTGCCTCACAGATCAGACATTCCTCAAAATGCTCTCCTGCTGCTGGATGCAGGAGGACACTGCAGTGTTATCTTCCAGCAAGTGATTCATTAACAACTGCAGCCTGTGGAGGGACTCACTTTAGAGAAGTTTATGGACAACTGTTTTCTGTAGGAGAGACCCCATGCTGGAGAAGGGGTGGATGGAAGATGGAAGGAGCTGCAGAGGCGATATGTGATAAACTGATCATAGCCCCCATTCCCTGTGCCACTCACGTGAGCACCTGATGTCCAGCCTGGGACAACACCCTGCAGAGACCTTGTGTATAATAAAATTTGCTTCTAGACAGAAAAGGCACTGATTAGTTATTACTTAAATGTTAGCATTTTCCTGGACTTCAAACTAAAGTCTAAAAGTGGGTATTCGCAGCTGTGTTCCAATTTTATTAAAGTGATGATAAACTAGCTCTACAGTTAATTCAGACTAAAAATCTAAAAAGAATTCTTGGTACAAAAACAAAACAAGAAAACATGAGAGAAAAGTAGACGAGCACAGATGAACAGAGCCTTGAGAGTAAATATGAGAAGTTCATGACGTGAAAGATGAAAAAAAACCAGGAAGCATTTGGGGAGTGAACTGACAACCCAACTGAGGAGTTTCACTTACAAGCTGAAAATAAGCTGGAAAAGAATAAAGTGAGAAAACAAGCTACGACACAGAAGACTGTGTTTAATAACCAGGTAGCTGAGGACCAAGGTGAGAAAGACTATAACATAGGGAGTTGCTTTTTCTTTCTTTTTCTTCTCCCCCTCTCTTTTCTAACTTGAGGTGCTGGAACTCCAGATTTTCATTTTCTTATTAATTATAATTTCCACAAACTAACATGGATGCTTTACTTAATTGCAGACAGAGTGGAACAAAATTAATCTTTAATTTGCATATAAAACAGAAAAACACCGTGTTGAAATTAGACATGGTAATTCATGGTTGTGTTTTAAAGAGGGATCTATCTGAGATCAATAACTTTAGTTCACTGAGAGAAATCATTAGTAGTGCCTTGATGAACATAACAATTTTGATGGATGATATCTTGCAGATATCAGCAGGTTCAGCCTACTTGTTGATGGTTCTCAGGGGACTGGCTTAATGATTTCACAAATGAAGCAAGAACTAAACTTGGAAAGAAAATCATGGAAATTACGAAAATGTTGGAATGAAGCAATATTTGTTCCCTGAATAAGCATGTTTTAATTTATACCTAACAATTCAGAAAATGGAAAAGGAAAAAGGTATTTATTTTTTTCCTGTTATTTTCAATTCCTAGGCAACTGGTTTTGAGGTACTGTGAAGATGTATTACAACTTTAACACAGTCTTTTCTCCAAAATTTCTTATACCGGTACCACTGGATGTGATGACAGGCTTTGGAAAGTGATGCATTCTGGATGTGGACATTCATTTTCATTGATTCAGCCTGATCCCCTTACTGGGACCTTTTGGAAGTCTCCACAGCTTTTTCCTGCATTCCCTTCACAGGTTTCCTTCAGGTAGCAACCAGAACATGAGGGCAAGGTGTACAACTAGATCTTGCCTAAGTAGGAAGCCAGGACCTGCAAAGGGCACCTATCTACATGTAACACCTGGGAAGTGCAACCAGTGCTTCACCCTCTGGAGGGACAACAGCAACCTTGTACTTGGTGCACTCCTGGTTGGTCAGCTCTGGTACCGGTGCTTCCAAAATGCTGCCTGGAGTACCCCTGAGGGGTCAGTCCAGCAGGAAGGGAAGTGAAAATGGATGCTCTTCAAATGCTTTCTGCCTTCTTAGGTTTTCTATTCTGATCCTCAGAAACCCTGTTACGCTGTAAACTGATGTGATAGCTATAGGAGACAGACACCTCGGGTTTCTGATGGGGTTTTAAGAGTTTTAGCCATGGTCTTTTCTTCTCCTCAGTCCTTGTAGTGTGATGTGGTTCATCTTATGTAAAATAACTCGAGCACTTTGAATGCATTTCTAATGTCCCGTTGTGTTCAATCTAGCTCAATTGACATGCAGCAAAGTGCAGCAGCCTTTCAGTTAGGAATGACATGGCTTCTGCTGACATTTTCCAGCTGAAGAATCATTTTATGAATCATACATACTCTTTGTTTCCAGCTCTTCTGAACCCTGTGAAAAGCAGAATCAGAACAGAACAGGTGGAGTTCGGGGGAGTGTGGAAGCCTTAAGGGAGATTCAGCACAGGAAAATGAGGGTCAGCACGCTCAAGGAGGTCAGGGAGCAAGGTTCAGAGCGCTGAAGAAGAAACCTATTCATCGGCACACCGAGGAGAAGCGCCGCTCATGACTGAGAGGTGTCGACCCCGGCAGCAGTGCTGGGAGCGGCTGTGGGGTATCATCCCCTCACGATTCCCCGCGGGCAGGACGCGCAGGGACGGCGGGGCAGAGGCCCGGGAAACCACTCCCCGACGGCTGCCGAGGGGGACGCGCTTCCAGCTGGCGGTGGCACGTCCCCACCCGCCTTCCTGGCCATCCCCGCTCCCTCCGGCCCCTCCGCCGGCGGCCGGCGAAGGCGCCACGGGTGCTGTGTGGGAAGGGAGGGCGGCGGGGAGCCGGCTCTCCCTGCCGGCCCCGAGCTCTCCTCCCGAGCGCGGCCGGGAACGCCGCCGAGCATTCCCGCTCCGGCCGGGCTCTGCCGGCGCCACGGACCGCGGGCGGCGGCGGACGCGCGGCGTGAGGC
>VZTX01005138.1:1417443-1477185 GCA_013400915.1 Pardalotus punctatus | reverse complement strand
CTGCGCTGCCGGGGCTCCCGGCGCGGCCGGAGCGCGTCTGAGCCGGGCAAGGGCAGCGCTGCCCGCAGCGGCGCTCAGGAGAACGCCCCGGGCCCCGCATCCAGGCGGGCGGGCGGACGGACGGAGGGCTAGAGTTCGGATGCTGCAGAGAAAAGCGTGGGCAGGTGAGTCTGAAGGAGGAGGCAGGTAAGCCTCCGTTCTGTCGTGCCCGTGAGAGTGGCATCATGTCCTGCATCAGGCTTCAATTCCAAGCCTTAGCTCAAAAGCTTGAAATGGAAATGTAACTTGCAAGCTTTGTTTATTTATTTACTTTCAAAGAAAAGCGTTTGATTAATTGATGCAGAGATCTGTGTACTTAAATTGGATTCAGGGTACAAATCTGTACAGAAGTGGGGCTGAGGGGACTTACTCCATTCCTGTTGACTGAGGCTTAATGTTACTAGCTTGATCCATGTGTCTCTTAACTTCACTGTCTGGTGCCTGTAGTGTAAGCATGAGGCTGTCAAACCCTACATTAAAAAAAATACTAGCAAATACTACAAGTGGTGAAAGGGCGTAATTTTCCAGTGGTTCCTGGTGCTTACAATTGACCTTGGTTCTAGCAATATGACATCTTTTGAAAAACTCGTGTAAGTGTAATCCAGGCCATAGTCTCCCTAAGAATGTGCAAAATACAATAATAACGATAATCAGTGTCTTTCCCTAATGCAAGGCCCCACTCATTTGCCAGGAGGAAAAAGTCAAAAGAAGACAAGGAAAAAATACCTGAACATTACTTTAGATCTCTGAAGAAATAATGTTAAATGTAAATGTTGGTACCTGTTGATCTACCTGTTTTAACTATGTTTTGTTTTCTAGATTTGTAGTCGTTGCATTCAAAGCAAATAGTTAGAGGATTGTTGTATTTAAAATCTGTAATTTTCATCATTACAACTGAGTAAAGTGTAGTTTCAGATGGTACAGGTTTTGAAATAGCATAACTTTGTCTTCAGTCGGCAGTCTTGGTTTTTTTCCTCTGGTATTTTCCTGTTGTATTTTTCATGTGTTTTCTTTGACTATGCATGCTAAAACCATCTGATTAGAAAAATACATGCTGCAGATGATAATGGGACTGTCACAATGTCGAATCAGCAAGGGTAATCATAGTAAACAAGTAGTGTGGGGAAGAACACATCGGCTTAAAAAAATTATACATCATCGTTCCATATCAGTATCTCTCAGCTTTGCCTTCTGTGTATCCTAGCCTTTGTCATCCAATTTGCACCCAAGCTCAGTCATCTCGGTTCAGCACGTTGTCCTGCAGCCTTCTTCAGTGTTGCCATCTCTTTTCATTAGCATCTCTTAAATCCTCTTCGGTAGGATGCCTTGTTACTGCCTCTGAAACGTGACACAATCTACCTCTCGTGCTCCCCTTCCCCAGACAAATGGGATGGCTCCGGTAGTTTACATAAAGTGGACAGGGAGTGAATTTAAATGGGTAACATTTACATGTATGCACGTGCACACATGCAAGCATACGTATTTATAGACACACATCCAGGAGTGTAAACCTGTTGTGTTTTAGCTGTGTTCATGCCACTGCCATGTTTACTTTTAAGAGTTACTGTGATATATGAATGCACTGACAAGAGACATTGGCAGAACCAGTGAATTTTAGGTGGTGGCTACAGAAGCCTTACACAGAGCTTATTTGCTGTACAGAAACATGGGTACCTGCATCATGTTAACCCATACTGCAACAGAAACAACACGATGTGACTTAATTGACCAGTCAGCTGTAATTTTTAATTTACTGTGTTTTAATTTACAGTGTTAAATTCAATATCCACAGCTAGTTTCTCCTGAAAAGTTTCTAACCTAAAAAATAATGTATCTGCAGAAAATTGTCTGCAGAAAACTTTAGTGAATCTTAGAAAATTGAACAGTATTGCTAATAGTTCATAGTTACAGAAGGGAAACTCAGTCCAAATAATTCAATTTATTTAAATGGTTATTTTGGTACTACAAGGTGCCAGAGACTCAGCCATCAAGTAGATCAAAGTTAATCATATGCATTGGATTCTAAAACTATAAATTATACATACATGCATAATGCAGTGTTTTGTGAAGTTCATGCACATCTAAAATACCTGTGAAAGGTACAGTATTTGACATCTTTGGTATTGAGGCTACTAGGCTATGCATATAAATTACATGCGTTCTCAGGACATGTCAGTGCTCACAGACTATAGAAGATGCAATATGATGTAGCAGAGAGTAATCAGTTTTGAAAAGTGTCCTTTTAAAAGAGGTCCTAGAATTTAAGAATTGTTGAATTAAACTGTGATGAATTCATGAGGGCAAAGTAGTGCTGCTGATTATTTTTTCAACTCTCTGGGCTTGATCTAATAGCTTTCATACAAAGCTGATTTCCATAAGAATGTGCTAGAGTCTAATCTGCAGGTTAATTTACAAACCTCCAAATCATTGAAGAAAAAAGTTGCCCCTTGTCTTCAAATCACATAGTTGCTGAAAGTTCCAGTGTCCAGACTTTGATGTCCATTTGTTGCCACTACTGGTTGAATCACTGGGGCTGCAGCCTGTCACACCTAACATACACAAGATACATAATGCACAGCTGAGCTACAACTATTACCAAGTGATATAACAAGGATCATGTAGGTGGAGGTCAAATCCCAGAATAAATCCCAAAGACTTATCAGGGTTGAATCTGAGAGGCTGTGTGAGGATTTGGAACGTGTCTTAACTAAAATGATGTAAGTGATCCTATGCAGCTTATCACTGTTCCCATAACAATAAATAAAATGCCGAAAGCTTCAGGAACGGTATTTTACCAACTACACAAACACACAGGATCCATTATGAAATCACATGTAAAGTCATCCTTTACTTTGTGATGGTGATGCATATTTCATCTTGAAAAGCTTTTTTTGAATTCTGCTGTATTTTCTTTCTGTAGTCCTTTTACTCTAAATAAATAAGCTTTAAGAATACTAAGTGGTGGTATAAATAGCTTGATCTGTCATTATTACTTGATAACCAACTACATTTACTTCGTATCAGATGTATTAATTCTTGATTGGTTAACAATTTTGAATTAAGTTAGCTTGAATTGACATATTTTGCCCCAAAAGGGAACTGCTAGAGTAGGCCAAACATGAACTTCCAATGCTCTTCAGAGAGACTACAGTAATTCAAGGTTCTTTCACACATGTTTGACAGGCTGCACAGCTCACTTTGATGGCTTTGTTGATAGCTATCAACTTCCTGAATTTCTTACAATTTGTAATATTAAAACGTGTGTCTGTGTGTTGTTTTTTTTTCCCTGCTGAGAAGGTACAAAATTGTCTGAAACCCAGGCCACAGAGCTGTTCAGAGGCCTTGACTGTGTCCAGATAGCAGTGGGTGCTGAAAACAGACATTCCTGCTGCCATGTGTTCTCAGAGCTCTGAAAACCCATTAGAAAGTTATGTGTGAGTGTATCCCATAATCTATTGGGAGCGGCTATGGAAAAAGGATGAAAAACTGGTTTTGGCTTGCTTAATTTGAAGCAGACTTGAAAGGTTTCTCATTTTTGAGGTGCAGCTGCTCAGCACAATGCAATTTGCTGGAAATGGGTGAATAGACTTGAGGAGGGGAGTTATGGCTGTGAATGGGGTGCCGCTCTTTTTGGCCTGGAGTTAGAAGCTCAGTTATTCTGTTTCCCACTTTAGCTTCAGTCATTTCACATATGTAGCTTCCTTCTTAGTGCCTTGTTCCTGCTTACCTGCATTTCTGCATGCCTGTCTTAGGAAATCCACTGGATGGCAGATATCCTAAAATTTAGATACTGCAGCCTCTGTAGTTCTAGTTCTAGATCATTAATAATGTAGTTCTAAGGAGATAAGTACCACCTGGCTTTCAAAAGTAGGAAATACTTAAGTGAATCTGAAATTTTCGTGTGTAGCTTGAACTCATATTTATTGTCAAACAACTGGCTGTCTTGTTAAAAATACTTCTTTTACGCCAGACAGTGCATTTAAAATAGTTTGACACAAAACGTCAGTTGTCATTGAATCCACAAGGAAGAGGATAAAAGAGCGTGAACATTTGCATTTCTAGTAGAGAGTGCTATCACTAATGTATATAATTTTTTATATTTTTAGTATGATAATACATCAGTCTCATTTTGCTGTAGTTTCAGTCTCAGTGATTTAGGCACTGAAATGCTATATTCTTGAGTGTGGAATTATTACTCGTCTCTTTCAGGTAAGTACATTTGGTAGCAAGGAAGAAAAGACTAGGTGAGAAAGCGTGTTAAAATCCTGCTTAAGGCATGGTAAAGATATCAATCTTTCAAGGGCTGGGAAGGATTCAAGTTTTATTGTGTGGGATGTCTAGTTGAGAAAGCAGAGGACTGTGTGTCTGTCTGTCCGTCTGTTTCTCTTGTTAAATCACTTGTGAGCTAAACACCTCTTCTAAGTGCCTAACGTGGATTTACCAGACTTGTCAGCCTTTAGGTAATCAAGTTTTACCTTCGGTGTAATTACTAGCTTTAAATATTCAGAGCAGAGAGTGTGATTCCCAAGTAGGAGATCCTTTTCTATGAGGCAGATACCAGTGTGGGGTGGGTGCAGTGCCCAGGGGCTGACAGGGGCTGCAGGGCCCTTTGTGAGCCGCAGCCAGGACTGCCCGTGCCGGACACAGATGGCTCCAGCCAGCTCCAACTCATCCCCTGCAGCCAAGATGGTGGCACTTTAGGGAAAAAGCATTTAGGAAAAAGTAAGATGCCAGGAAGGCAGTATGTGGGGACTCAGGGGGGAAAAAAGGGTGAAAACCATCTCTGAAGAAACCAAGCTCAGAGAAGAAGGAGCAGAGGTGTTGTTCTGGGCACTGGAGCAGAGATTCCCCTGCAGCCCTTGGAGGGGACCATGATGGGGCAGACATCCACTGTGGAGGACCCTGTGGTGGAGCCAGGTATTTCCTGAAGCAGTTTGCAACCAGTGAAGAGGACCCTATGGTTCTCCTGACAAGAACTGTGGCCCGTGGAGGACTCACACTGGGCAGGTTTATCCTGCAGGACTGCAGCCCATGGAGTAGACCCATGGAGCAGTTTGTGAAGGACTGCAGCCTGCAGAAAGGACCCACACTGGATCAGAGGCACGGTGTGAGGAGGAAGGAGTGTCAGGGAAGAAGCATTATGGACTGACTGCAGCCTCCCATTCCCCACCCCCTTGTGCTGCTGGGTAGGGTGGGAGAGCTGGGAATTAGTGGGTCAAGTTGAATCTGGGGAAAAATGAGTGGTAGAGGTGTTTTTGTCTGTTTCTCACCATCCAACTCTATTTTAATTTGCAGTAAATTGAGTTTTCCCCAATTTGAGCCCTTTTTGCCTGTCATGACAGTTGGTCTTCCAATGTCCTTTTTCTTCCTGTTTTTTTTTCTTGACCCACAGCTTTCTCATCTTCCTTTCTTCCACTGGACTGCTGAGGAGGGGAGTGAAAGAGCAGCTGGGTGGGCATATGGCAGCCAGCCAAAGCCAACCCACCATTCTACCATAAGGATTGTGGTTTTTAAACATGAAGCTGAGCTCTACTCACTTCTTAAAACTGCCTTGTAAGAACCAGTGTTTAGTGGCAGTTTTGGGACTGCAGGCCCCAGATGGTTGGAGCTGTCTCTGTGGCCCTGCAAAAGGTGTTTGCAGAGCCTCACGGCTCTTCAGGACCTTCCTGCTGGCTGACTCCTCTTAAGCTCCTCCCTAGTCGGTTGCTTGCCAGATTTTGGACCCAATGTTGAAGTGCTGATATCCTCCCTAGACTATTAAACACATTTATCTTTAGGATTCTTAGAGGTCTCGAAGGGACAAATATTTTTCCTTTATCAGATAGCCAGTAATTGGTCAGAATTTCATGGCCTTTATGCAGTGCCATATTATGTTGCTTCAGGAGGTCTCAGTACCTGCACTGTACCCAAATTCCTGCACTGTTTATTTCTATCAGTCCTGCATGCAGTCTCTCTGTACCACAGCTGTGCATACATATTACACCTTTATCCACTCTTCCTACCTCCTTCCAAAATATATGTGTATATTATTGCTTAATAGTAGAGTTGTATTTCTGTAATATTTCCCCCCCTCCTTTCCTCCAGTATAGCGCAGAAAAACAGTTCGGCTCACACTGTATACTGAATGTGAATTTTACTGCTGAAATTATTGTAAGGGTTCCGAAATAGGCTGAAATTCTACCTGCATATTTTTATAACTTTTTACTTTTCACCTTTCTTGGGTGAGCAAGCCCTATATTTCTTTCTCTCCCTTTTCTATGTCCTTAATCATTCTTGCCATGCTGTAATTCTGCTTTGTAATTCTGTTTAAAACAGTGTTCCAGAGAAGTCTGCACTGGTTTTCCATGGATCAGTTTTAGTGGTTTTTGTGTCATTAACATGTTCCGTGTATACATTGTCAGTTTTGTCAGCAAGCCTGCTGTGCGGTGAGCAGGGTGTTTCACTGTGCTGTACATATATCGTAAGTTCATAAAGTGGTTTGGGTTGGAAGGGACCAAAAGGTCCATGTCGTTCTAACTCCCCGTCCCATAGACCAGGTTGCTCAAAGCCCCATCCAGCCTGGCCTTGAACACTTGCAGGGGTGTGGCATCCACAGCATCCATGGGCAACATGGTCCAGTGTTTCAACACCATCATAGTGAAGAATTTCTTCCTAATATTTAATCCAAATCTGTCAGGTTCCATTCCTAAGATCATATGGTTCATTTGGAAGCATGTAGGGCAGTAGTTTACATGCTTTTGGCCTGTATTCATGGATTTAATTTATCTCTGTTGCACATCACTTGTCATCAGATTGAGAAATTGCTGTAGTTGATGTGGGCCACCCTGAGGTTCCCTGCACTCCTTTTGTTTCCTCTTGCCTATAGAATTTTTTGCTATCCGGTATCACCGCTCCTTTTCATCAGTATCATTAATGACAGGTTTTCCTATGGAGCCCTGAGGAATACTGTTATTAAACTTCTGCAGTGGTGAGGGTGACTATTCAATCCTGTTCTTGCTTTCTGTCTTCTCATTTTTAATCCAAAATAGTGTTTGGCTCCACATCCTGTGTCTTGTTTTTTTTCTTTAGTGGCAAAGCTTTTGGAAGTCTAAATAAGGTGTACAACTGTTTCCTGTATTTGGTGCTCCATTGGCATGCTCAAGCCTTTCAGGACGTTTGGAATATCTAATTCTAGTATCTGCTAAAAGTGTTTAATTCCAGACTAGTAATATCCAATTTCAGCCATTTCAGTTTTAAGTTTAAAGAAATACTGTACTTAATATTTTTTAACCAAACTTTTGGGAACTCATGCACAAATGCCAGGTCTGGAAATCCATATGCCACACCTACAGCATTTGAAACATACAATGGTCCTGTTCACTGATCTCCAGTTTCAGAAGCAGCATGTCTTCTCGGTGAGAGAATGCATGTTGTTGGTAGCAACTTTTCTACATCGTCCCAAGATTTCAGAAGGGTTTTATTAGCTCATGCTTTTATTGTTTTCACAGTTTTATTGTTTTAACAGAGTTACTTACTTTGTTAGAGATTATAAACCAGGTGACACTTGTTTTTAAGAAGTGCTGTAGGTAGACATCAATCCAACTGTGAATCACCAGAACTGATTAAGTGTTACTGTTAAGTGTCAGAACTAGTCAAGAACTTAACTCAGTACTAAATTTGTGCTGAAATTACATCTTTAGTGAAAAAAGGTTAATGCTTTGTTACTTATCTTATGAATAATTCTTCCCACCATCAAGCTTTTAAAACTCTGAGTTATGTTTCTGGCATAAATTATCTACACTTTAGAACTTAGTTCTAAGTGAACATTCCAGTCTTGATAGTGGGTTGAAAGAACTCAATTTTTTTATATCAATGTGTACTAAAAATCCCCATTTTTCCCCAGTAAAACTTCAGTTAATCAGCATAAACAAGGCTCAGTTTAAGGTGAGACACAGTTAGACATTAACTGATTTACACTGAGACAAAATTAGTTGTGGGAAACACTAATAAAAATTTGGGGTATTAAGCCATGCCCAAGGGCTGTTTCTAGAGTAATTTCATAGATTCTGGATGAAAAAAAAAATTAAAATTAAATAACTTTAAAAGTTGTGTATGATTTTCTTTAGTTGTCTGGGAATTGAGTGGAGGGTAAGTCAGGTATCTGTTTTTTAAGGAAGTGGATGCATTACGTTCTAATCATGGATAGCGAGCTTTGCTTCAGGAATAACTCAAATCACAGAGTTAGTTTCTGGAAGATCTGTATTTCATTTGCTGTTTAAGATGAATCTTGTGTGGTCAATGAGACAGAGGATTACACATGAAAAATGGACACCAGTTAGTCTGAGTGGATTGATCCTGAGAGTATTTCATTCCAGTCATATTTCAAACAAAAAAGGTTCCTGAAACTAAAATTTTTCTTTTTTAAAAATTCAAAGCTTTCACTGGAAGTCTTTCAGTCCCTCATTTGTAAGACACTTGTCTTGAGTCTTAGAATTTGTTTTGCAAGTGATAAATGTGATATGAATTTGGAAAGGCATTGAAGGTCAAATTTGGAAAGGAATTCAGATAAATGTCCTAAACTTGTAGGAGATGAGCTGCTAAATATCTTAACAGAGATTGTTTTGAAGCAGTATAATAAAACCCCTGGTATGTGTTTAGTGCAGAGTTTTAATAGTACAGAATTATAGCATGGCCTATATGGCTGAGGGATAAATGTCATTAATTATCTGCTTGGTTAATATGCATTTTTGGAATAAAAAGCTAAATCATAAAATTGCCATGAAGGAATTAATGTAAAGTGGAATGGGTTGTCCTAACACATGTATTACCTGGTTTTTTTTTTTGGGTTGACTTTGTAATTGTAACCTTCATTTAGTGAGATTTTAAATGCTATTTCAGTATGGATAATAGGTATCGCAATGTAGGTATCCATAAAGCCAAGAGACTAAAAAGAATATGGTATCATGTAACCCCTTTTCTTTGGTCATGATGAATCTTTGTTACACTTTTACTAGCACTTTTTTTCCTGTCTACTGTAACTAAATCAAGAAACACGTGTCATATGCGTGTGTAAATATTACTGACCATTCTTTAAACGGTTGAAATTGCATTTTGCTGCTCCACTGTTTTAATAAAGAGCTCTTTTTAAGTACTGAACATAATTTTTTTCACATTTCTGTTGTCATTTAGGTGTTGATATGTAAAGCAAAATGGCAAAAATCAACACCCAGCACTCCTACCCTGGTATGCACAGGCTGTCTGTCAGAACTATTGATGAAGATATTGAAAGGATTGAAAATGGCTACATCAGGTAATATTTTCCTTTCATCACAGTCAAGAGGACAGGTTGCTGCATAATTTGTGGAACTCCTCTAGCTCTGGGAATAGGAGTTAGAATTATGGAAATGTTGTGTCATGATATTGTTGACCCACTGCACTTAACTGACTTAACAATATATATCCAAAGTACAGAAGAGACCGACACAGGGACTTTGTAATGGCTTGCAGTTCTGGAACCAGGAGCTGTATTACCTCAGGAATACAGCCCATTTTTACATCAGTGGGAATTACACTAACTCATTAAAGTCACCACACAAATAGCAGGGTCTGTGCTTCCAGCAGAGTATGTGGGATTTGGTGGAAAAAAAAATCCTACCAGCACCATGCAGGGAAAAGCCTTGGGAAGTTGTTTTCTTTTAAAGGAGACTCTGCAAATTGCCTGGTTCCTGTGATAGGAAACATTGCAGTGTATAAAGAATATCAGAATTTTTGTACTGGATTTTCAGAGTCTCTCACTGTACAGAGAAAATGTAAGTTTCTTTACATTTATCTTTCTCTAGTTTTGATAGTTCTAATGTGGCTGTTTAAACTGTGCCAGTGAGCTTGCGCTTACTTTTGCACAGTACCTGTCATTCCTCTAGACTGGGCAAAGCCTGCTGGGCCTTCAGAAAGAGGTCTGATGATCCATAGCATCTGTAAAGGCTGGAAAAAGTTTTCTGCTTTTGGCTTGTTGTGGTCAACCACCTCCTCTCAGTGGCCCTTGTCAGACTGTCTCTTGCCGTTCAAATGCCTACCCAGACTACAGCACGCAGAATCCTGATGGGCTGATAGGGCATCCCTGCATTATGGTGATTTTGGGATTGCATGTCCTTAGCAGCTACTGTGGGTGCTCCTTTTGAATTGGTCCTTTTTTATTTCTTGCTTTGCTTACATGATACCTTCTGTCACATAGGTGTACCTACAGCAGTGAAAATGGAGCAGCTTTTGTTCTGCACATTAAGGCTTGCCTGATGTAGTTACACTACCCCATGGTCTCCTGAGGGAGACTTACAAGAGCCCTGTCCCTTTCTCTCCATTAGCAGGGATGTCTTAGAAAAAGTGAAAATACAGATTTGAAATGAGCCTCTTCCTTTCATTTTTTTAAATGTCCTATTTGTAGCAGATGTCAGTGATTGGCAGCTCACAGAATGGAATTACTGGCAGGGATGTGAGAGTGGGGTTATAAAGGTTCAAATGTAGAATTAAATCCCTGTGGTCATCTGCAACTTCAGAGGCAATGACTTTGACACATAGAGGGACTGAAATATGAATTGCACTTTATCATCATGACGATGATCTTGAAGAGGCATTTATTTAAAAGTACGTTTGATATTATCAGCATTAATTGCAGGAGTTCATAGATGAGTAAAAAGATACATAGAATAAAAAGATCTTTTGCGCTGTCAGAGATCTAATATTTAAGATTTTTGGATTGTTGAAATGATTTCTAGTAAGTAGATACAGTGTCTTTGTAATACCACACAAAAATTTTGTTATATGTTTGTTTTTTTTAAATTCAGATTTGGTTTAGAATATGTCTGTGCCAAAAGATAGAAGCCATCCAGAATTTTAGCTCTTCTCTAACTTGTATCAAAATATGCAACTATAGACATTGGGAAAAAAGCACCACATTTTCCAGAGTAACAGCATTTCTTCTTTGCCTTTACCTTCTTCCAGCTCCTGTTGGCTATAGTTCAACAAAGCAATTAAACACATTACTTAGTTCTTATTAAAGTCAGTGGGTGTTAAATTTATGCTTAATGCTAAGGATGTGCTTAAGCACTTTTCTGCTGTGAAATGAGGTGTTACCAAGAGAAAACATTCACTGCACCAGTTAACAGAAAGCTGCTACTGATCTTTAAAATGCTGTGCTCATTTATGCTGGAGTGATTTATGTGCCCATATTCTTACTCTGTAGTGTGTTATAAAGTTGGTTCATTTTGTTAAAAATCAAAAAACCCAAAAAATAACAAATGAATCTCAATTTTTAAAACCCAGCCTCTGTATAGAAACAGTTCAAATAAGAGAAGTAGCGCATTAGTCTATAGACAGGTTGGATATCTAAAAGTTGGAAGTAGGATTCAGCTGTGCCCTGTAGACATCTGGATTTCAGTGTCTTTATGTGAGCAGGTGCCTACATTTCTGTTGTCCTGAGTGTCGATGTCAGTACTGATAGTCAGCAGCACCCAGGGAACTGCTCAGCTTACCCTGAAATTCAATAACTCTTCAGGCTCCTTTGGCTCTCTTGATTAGGAGAGGTATTTAGTTGCCTAAAATAGGCATCTAATGCTATTTGAGATACCATAGAGTACTTGAAGTGTTTAGCTGGAGCTAGTGGATGTGAGGAGAGACCTGTGTGTTCTGGAGAGGTCCAGTAAAGTGTTCTGAGGTGTTCCAAATGGTACCAGACTCCTATTCTGAAGCAGCTGCATCAAGCCCTGAGATGGCCGTTGGCTGTAAGGGGAACTGAGATACTTATCAGACCCTGCCATTAACAATATTAGAATTTATTGCTAATATCACACAAAATGTATATTCTGTTAACAGGAATGAAAGTACTTAAAACCAGCCATGGTAGTGCAGTCTAAAACACTAACTAGTCCAGTATCCTTTCTCCAGCAGGTCTGTAGGAAATTTCTCCAGGAAATAGTAAGATAGGTGGGCAAATTCTACTATTCTGTCAGCATGTGGGCTCTGTGTATCTGGTAATCTGTAGTGAATGTCTGTTCCATGAGTTTGCTCCTTGTTCCTTAGAAGGGTGTTAACTTTGGCAGCCACAATATTCTCAACACTGGCAACATAAACTAAGCTATAAATGTTTTTCAATACTAAGTGGTACCTATTGGTGTTTTGTTATTGGAAGAGAAATAGAAAACAGTTAACAAGCTGAGAATCCTGTGACTGTCAGGATCTATTGTAGTATTGTTCTTTGTGTAGAAATAATAAAGTTTTTATTCTCTGTTTGCTGGTTTCTCAGCTGTGAGTGCACATAAAATTGTGCTGCTAATTATCCACTTATGGGCATTCAAAATGCTGTTGCCAGTTCTTATAAAGATACTGCAAATATCATTTTAGTCAGTATTTTCCTGACAATACAGATTAACAGACTTATGTGAGAGCTCTTGTTTGCATTACAAAGGGGGAAAAAAGTGATCCTTAATGGACATGACAAAGTCACATGAAAGTGAATACTAAGGACTGAAAAACAGAGAAAAACCTAGGAGTACTATAAAAGACAATCATCTAGAGTGAGCCCTCGTAAAGACCAGGTTCCAGTGAAGTCAGTTTCAAAACCCCAGTACTGAAAAACTAGGCTTAAATTTAATCTATTTTTCTCAGAAGCTAATTTTTTAAGTACTAATAAGTAGTCTTTAGCTTCTGAGCTTGCTGACATGTATGGAGGAGCCTCTACTGACTTTGATTCATACTGGAAGGCTGCAGAAGAATAGGAACATAGGCTTAGCAATATGGTTATCAAATGTATACCATTTACTAGGGAGAGGACAATTTGCTGGACTGTTTCCTGAAGCAGTGGTGGAGAGAACCAGATGGGGGGAAGTCTGGTTAAAGCTGCACAGAATACTTAAAAGAAACAATTGTTTTTGCAGAACCCATACACTGTGTGAGGATGCATCTTCAGAACTGCAGGGAGTCATTTCTGTGGAGGGAAGACATGAACCTGAATCCCAGACGAGCTCATTCACCGGCAGGGGAGCAATGGCAAGGTAACATACTAATACGGTTTCCAGTATTGCTTTCAGTTTGGTGAAAGAGACTGGTCACAATTTGGGGACGAAGAAAGAAGAGCAATTGCTTTCCAAAGAAAATGGACAGAGTCCAGCAGAAGAAAGTCTGTAAGAAGTTAGAAGGTTGCATTTGACCTTGATTCATCACTTTCTTATTGCTAATAAAATCTTAGAATCTGAGAGAGGCTGAATAAGCCCAAACAAATTTGTCAAATATTTATTTTTATATAACTGTACTTGAAAATATATTGAATACTGGGGAAATGCATGAAGTGGGACCAGACTGTAAAATAAATGGGTAAGTGTTTGGTTCTGGCTGGTAGCTGATGCAATGTTTATTTCCTGTCAAATAAAACATAATGATTGTTTCCCTTTGGTAGATGGCTCTGGCAAGGGAGGAGACTGGGATCTTGGGTTTTGAGTGCAAGAATTTCTCTCAGTTTTTAGAATCCAATTATATTTATAATGTATATGGAGCCTTAGTCAGCAAAATTGAAGCCAACCATTGTCTTAAATTGTGTGTATTACTGGGACTTAAACATAAACCTGAAGGGGAGCTCCAAAATCTTATTGTGTCTGCTTGGCATCTGAGACTGCAGGGCTCTGCCTTCAGATACCATTGTTACACACAACACAGACCACAGTCAGTTTAAGCATAGTGTATTTCAAAGAGCAAAGAAAAATATTATAAAACTAGGGTCATTTAAAGAGTGTGAAGTACACTTCAGCCTTTTGGATAGTGGAGAATAAACTTGTATTTCCCTTTTTGGTTGTCTGATAATGACACCACCAGATGTAGATTACAAAGTCTGCAAGAAGTTGAGTTTAGATGAAAAAAATATTGTGGGTGTGTGTTTTATGTAAACATAAAGCACGTGAATATATAAATTCATACTGAGAACTTCCTTTTTAATCTTTGTTTATAGTTTCCGTTACCCTTTTTGAGCATAGTTTGAATTACATGAGTGTGTAGCTACAGTTATGTATGCTCTGAATATACAAGGAAGTTTGTGATGTGAACGTATAGCAATTTAAATATTACAGTAACATAACACGACTCTTGAATGGAAATTCTCAAGGATTGGAGACAGCTGCATCTGATGGACTTCACTGAGTATCTCATTTGGAGATGTAAAATCCCCTACTCAGCAAGAATATTCTGCTGCTCCTGCAGTGCTGATACAGTTAGAATAGAACTGATGTGTGGGGTATTTTCTTGATCCACTGCAGAAGGTGATCTACAAAATTGTGACTCATGACTGGGCTCATACAGTTACTTCATCAAGTTTAATTTCATGACAGGTGGAGATGTGGAGAAAAATCCTCCTGGGCTGGTGTTTGTGGGGATGTTTTAAGCCATCTCATGTTCCTGTCTGGTTCAGTTGATTTTGTATGTGTGTTCCATGCAGGCTGTCACGATTTGTCTTATCGGTAAGGTCGTGGGCCACAAGACACTCGCACCATGAAGACCAAAGGCCTGATTCTTTCCTAGAACGTATCAGAGGGCCAGAGCTTGTAGAGGTGTCCACCAGGCAGAGCAACATCCGCTCCTTCCTGGGTTCCCGTGAGCGGCCCGGGGGAGTAAACAGGTAAGAGGATGTGTTTATACTTCAAGTGAGGATGACTGAGGTTATGGTGTTTTCTTGGTAATTAGGATATAAGCTGTATTTTAAGAAGAGGGTAAGGAGCTTAGCATGGGAGATAAACAGAGTATCTAATGCTGCCGAGGAATCGTCACATAACTGAAGTATTGCACTTTCAGCAGACTTTCTATGTCCTCCTCAAACACACTGTGACCAAGATCTTGAAGTAAAGGATTTTGATCATGCTGCTTCAGGCAGAATGATTTCTGAGAACTGGAATTTTATCATATGCAACTTGATGTTGTTAAACTCTTCTTTACTGAGGAGAATGCAATTTCTATTTCAAGAATCTAGGATGTTTCTAGTTTTAACTTTTCAGGATCTTAATGTGCATTATCTGCTAGTGTTAGGGAACTCCAAAGAAACAGTTGTGCAAAATGTGGCATTGCTTTGTTATACTTACTGGGAAGTCCATCTGATTACATGACAGGAAGTTTTTGATGCAGAAATGACAAAATCTTTTGGGTGCTGACTTCACTTATTAGCACATACACAGTCTTTGGTATGGAAGGCAGGTTCAGTCTTAATTTTTTTCCAATAAAACAAAAGAGAAACCTTTATGTGTTTATAGTTCTTTGACTTGATGAATTATTATTGCTTTATAAATGTATGATACAGTGTTTTAAATTTAACTCCAGCTAAAATGGGAAAATGGAGTCCCAAGACAAAAGCTGACTTCCTGTATGGCATTATGGTTTGAAGCAGAGACTCCTATTTTTTTTTTTTCGTAATTAAAGATTATGATAGGTAGGTAAGCAAGTAATTTGTCTCAAAAATCTCAGCTAGTAATTCAGATTAAAGCAAAAACCTTTGAACATCTGTGTATTGTACAGGTTACTCTGATTTGTTGTGGTCCAGCACAGGCTTATTTTATTCACTTGATCTACTCCTTAGAAATTAATCTCAAGAGTTCATTTTATTGAATTAGCCAGATTGTTGCCTGATTTCTCAGGTGTCTGGATCAGTAGGAACTGAAGATGTGAAGTAATTAGAGAGGACAGCATTGATCCTGGGTCAACAAACATAGTATAAGGCTATTTGAAGTGAATTTAAGAGCACCCATCCTTGCCTTCTCAGTTTTATGCTGCTGTTGCTGGTTGACAGTAACTCCCAGCTGTTATAACATGAAGGCTTAATTCTGCAGCAATGGTAGGTATGCTCATTACTTATCCACAAGCCTTGACACTGCATCTGTGAAGAAGACTTGACAGGATTGAAGAAAGCTTAAAATAGTAGCCTAATGAGTACAAGGCTAAAAATAGTGAGGTGCATCTTGTCATGCACTAATACGCCTAAGAACAAGCTTCAGACATCAGATGTGGTCACAAATGTGTATGCTAAGCACATGGCAAAAAGGAGCTGGTGCCTTGAAGCAGTTATGCAAAGGGGCTTATCACAGCAGTCAAAATTGACCTTCCTAATCTTATCAGTGTATGTGTGAGAAGCTCGTGAGTCAGTCTGTCAAGTCGGTAAACACGTGCGTGAAATACCAACAGTCTTTACACTCTTTAATGTGTTTTATTTAACTTGCTTGCAGTCACTGGCCCTTGGCCAGGTTCAATGTCAACTATAGCAACAACACCAATGAAGAGTAAGTACTGTTAACTTCCAAAGACCTTTCTACTACCAGCACCTTTTCTTTTTCCCTATCCAGCTTAGTAACGTTTGTAGTAAGAACTCCTTAGTTCTTTCTAAGTCTTTCCCCAGAATATAGTTTTATTATAGAGAAAGGTCTAGTTTTCTTAGTATGAGAAGCATCCTTTGTGCTCCCCATGAGCTTCTTTTTGTCTGATGTTACCCCTTCCTCTCTGGGAGTGAGTTTGACTAAGCCTTTAGTCCCTACCTTCTGTAGTTCAGCTGGCTGATTTTACTGCATTACCAATTGATGCATTAATTTTTCAGTTTTAAAATGAGATTCATGCATTAATTTTCTAATAGTGGTTTTCCTCTTATAACACGCTGGTCCCTTTTAGCAAATCAAGTGCCCCAAAAATTTCAGGCTGTCAAATGAGAAATAGATACTTATGAGGGTACCAAAACCCACTTACATGTGCATCTTTTTTAAGTGTGTGTTTCGTTCAGCAGATACTGTTGTTTTAGAGAGAGTAACAGGCACCATAATAAGGCTGATACTTCAACTGGCACTCTGACTTCTTTCAGAGGAAAAAGCTGTCCTTTTGAATCTATTTTATATAAGTGACAAGCTATTTCACACTGTTACACCAAAGAGAAATTTATTGAACCATGTGAAGGGCTCCTGTAATTTAAAATCACCCAACACCAATGTTTGTTGTTTGTCTTAGGCCATAGCTATCTGAAGACATATCTGCTCTTTAGAATCCAGCAGCAGATCTGTTCTCATGCATAATGATAGTGATTTTTTTTCATTGCTTTCCAGATGAAAACAAAAAAATTAAATATAATCAATACAGCTTCTGATTGTGTCAGAAATACTTTTAGAAAACTTTGGTTGTTTTTTTTTTTCTCAAAATAATTCTATCATAGGGAAGTTTAAACTGTACATTTTAAATGATGCTGCAAATCCTTTGTACACATAGCTGAACAAGAGATCTTCCTGCTCCTAAAGCAACTTTTTGGTTTGGTTTGCATAACTTTTATTAAAAAGGAAAATCTGTGTGCAGTGAACAGTGACGGAAATGTGCAGATTTTTATTCAGACTGGTATAAAAGAAGTGCTGTAAGCTTGGAGCCAAGCCTGCTAGACAGAGCCCAAAGGACTGATTAGGATGGAAGCACTTCTGCCTTACTCTGTTTCTGACAATGACTCATGTACCTTGGGCAAAACTTTCATCCTTTCAATGTTTCATTATTTTTAAATGAAGAGAAGAGCTGTCTGTCTACCTGCCAGACAGTCTGAAACATACTTGATTTGCAAAGTACTGGACAGATGAGAAATGCAAATATTTGACTCATTCAAAGAGCATGACACTGTTTTCATAAGGGCTGATGAAGTAGTTTTCTAAGTCTAAAGCTGCACACAGCTTAGAAACACAGCATGGATGCTACTGGGTGGAGGTCAAAGAGAACAGACACAAGCTGTTTTATTAGTTACTGGATTGCAGCTTACTCAGTGTCACTGGTAAAGAAAAAGAAATGTGGAGTTTTTAAACAGGAAGGAGTTTTGGGGGCAGATTGGAAAATGAAGCCATGAAGTCTGAGACAGTCAGTGACAGAGAAATAAATTCTTGAGAAGCAGTTCCCACTGCATTGGTAAATGAAAAACTTTCTTTGATTTGAGATGCATGTATAAATAGAAGATCGGTCAAGCCAAAGGTTCTTTTCTCCTCCAGTTATGCTCCCTTGCAGTGTGTAATTTTGAAGGTTTCAGTGGTGTTGGTCAGCTTAGATTTCCATGGATGTGGGAGAGTGTAGGATCTCAGCATTTTTTAGCAAATGAGTCTTGGCTTTTCCAAAGGGTAAGAACTGGAACAGGTGCTCATTGCTGATGGGTGACAGCTGTTACTATCTTACAATCAGTGGCCATCATCTCCTTTGGAGTGCTTTTTTCGCCCTGTAACAAGCACATTCCTAGATGTGACTGCCATTCCCAGCACAGACCTTTCTGGCCTGAGCAGTAATGAGCAAATGTGCATGGAAAGCACAAGTCCTGTAAGCAGCACTTTTCACCTGTTATTACATATTCTGTCCTTGCTGTGGGATGTTGCTGCCATTGAACTCATTTGTCCTTTCTTGACACCAGTGCAAAGGGAGACTCAGACCCAGTCTTGGCAGTTCAGAGGAGAACACAAAGCTCCCATGGGAGCAGGAATACATGACTTTTATCCACACCAGACATTATGTGTGGGGGGTTTCGTTTATATATGCATTATCCACATACACTGTAGTGTGAGGAACACTCTTAGGCTTGTCTAAGGGGGACACTTTCTGCATCAAGGAATAGACAAATAAAAAAAAGGGAGATATCAGATGATGGATTTTTCTGTGTGTGTAAATGAGCACCGTTCTTCTCATCACATTACATGACACTTGACCAAGGCAGGTAGCAAATCTAGCTTTAAGTATTGACAGAATCTTGAGAAAGACATTAACTTTCTGCGAGTTTGAAAAGTATTTGTGGCCCTATCTGTATAAGTTAACGTATTTCAAAACTCTTCTGTTCAGACAAACCTAAGAATGGGACAAGTTAGTCTCAGAGGCAATTAATGAAAATTTTGCTGGTTTTAAAGAACCATGAAAGGAGATTCGGCCTCATTTTGTATAATTACCATTAAAGCTTCAGACAGTCACAGTGAGGTTTTGGCTGTGTGAAGAATGTTGACAGTTTGTTAAACCATTTCACATTCTGTTGTAATTTGATAGGTTTCTTTTTAAATGCCTGGGTTCTGAAGAGTCAATCAAACTGAAAGCATTTACTGAAAATCAGCCTGGTACACTGACATCTGAAAAGGTCAAGAAAGTGTGGGTAACTAATGCAGAGAATCAGCCAGCTGCTTACCTGATATAATAGTGTGGTGGTGTCAGGGTGAGAGGTCTCAGCCTGTAAACCCTTTTTTCCAGTTGGATCCTTCTCCTGCTGTCCAAAGCCTAGTGTAGTTTCCTGTACCTCCGCCCTCTCCCTTAACTGCTTCAGTGTTGGTAATATTGCTAAGCCTTGCGTTATGTTGTACAGCAAAAAGGAAGAAAAGAAAGAGGTTAAAGAGGAAAAAAAAGCGGAAAAGAAAGAGGAAAAGAAAGATGAAAAGAAAGATGAAAAGAAAGATGACAAAAAAGATGACAAAAAAGATGATAAAAAAAAGGAAGAGTAAGTATAAAGAATGAATGTGTGCTTGTAACACATCTACACTACAAAACATGGTATAGCTTTCCATTGTAACACTTTAACAATTATTGTTCTGTAGACTGCAGATTCTTAGCCTGTCAAATCTTTAATACATTTTCACCTTTGGGAAGATTTTAACTGCTTGGCACAGTTGTTGCATCTTGAAGACCTGTGTTTAGATCTTTCAGAAACAGCTTCCTATGTCAGCAAAAGGGAATTGATCTACCTCTGGTCACTTTGAGTTGAAGATACTTTTTTGTCATGAGAACACTTTAGGACAGCAGCCTGCTTTGCAGAGCTGCACAGACTTTTCATTATTCCAGAATTTCCATAACAATTCAGAGCAGATGATCCAAAATTCTGGTTTATCTAAACCTGTAGAAATATCTTATATGTAGAAAATTAAAGGTTTGCTAGTAAGTTTAGTTATTTCACCAGCCAGTATATTTAATTGCTTAATATGGTGCAGTTCATTGCTAGTGATCACTAAAATTTACTTCTGTTCATTAGGGAATGGTGTATTTCTGCAACAAAATGAGGTAATTTGAATACTTTTGACAGAAATGGATCCTGTTCTTGTGTTGTTCCCCTAAAGCTGACCCAAATATAGTACAATGTAGTATTACTAGTGATTAAAAGTTTGTTGTTTTTTTTTTCCAATTAGAAAGCCATTGTTCTAAGCACTCTCTTTTGGCTTTTATTACTATGTAATGAAAGCCTGAGCTTTTCAGTAGCCAGAAGTGTTTTAAAACAATTTGTCAAGGAAAACCAATGTTTTAATGTCTACAAGGTAGTGTACTCTACATATAAAGACGATATTTCATGGTCACCAGTTTTGAGGTGGTGACCAGTTTCCCAGAAGAAAGCATTTAAACCAGTAGTGAACATGGTAAAGTAAATACTTTTTAGAATAAAGCTGCTTCCTTTATTAACATCACCTGGACATTCAGCTGACAGCAATGGTAATGCCAGAAATGCACACAAATACGAAATAAATTATCATTGCATTTTAATGTATTTGCATTCTTGGAGATTAGGAAAAGTCACACAAATACATATTCAAGCATTGCCTGGTCACATATTCTGCACACTATTATACAGTTCACAGATCACACTTTTGCTGTTGAAATAACTTTGCAGCTATGGACCTCAAATCCGCTAATATATATTTCCTCTGATTACATGTCTAATTGTTCTCTATTCCATATCAACATTTCTCATGCTGAGGGTGGGCACTTCTGAGCATTCTCTGTACCATTAGCCATGCTGTTGTTTAAATCTTTAAATTGCAGGCCTGTAGGCTTCCTTTAGCACCACTTTCTTCTTGTGAGGCCTAAGGAGCCAGAACTGTGAATATGTGAAGTTTGCCTTTACATTCTAAGACATTTCAGCTCTAGGCACACACACTGTATGTGCATATGCACACAGAGATTCTCACTTGTACAGACATGTATTTGAATACATACATGCTTTACTTGTTCAAACACATGCTTATACAGTCATTTCCATCATAGAATTTGCTCAAAGCCAAAAATTAGCCTGAAAAGTGAGGTTCTATCTCTAGCAGAGAGACTAACTTCTAACTGGAGTGATAATAAGAAACATTTAACAATTAACTTTTTTTTTTCAATGGGGGTGGCTTAATACAAGAGGCTGTGGTTTTCAGCCTGGGAGATGTGAATATCTGTGTTTTCCTTTCCACTCTTATTTACTTTTTCCAAAGTTGGGTCAAACAAAGAAATAGAGCTTCTCAGATGGGATGCCTGGTGTGGGCTGCCTGCATAGATACTTTCTCTTCTCAGGCAGTTGTAAGTTCATGATGAGATGAACAGCCTCAAGAAGAGGGAGATTCAGCAGCTTGCTTGCTTACATTTCCAGTGTAAATCTGCATGTTTTACTTTCCAGGCCAAAAAAGGAGGTCTTTGTGATTGATCCGTCAAGCAATCTGTACTACAACTGGCTGACTGTAATTGCAGCACCCGTGTTCTATAACTGGTGTATGCTAGTGTGCAGGTATGGATTTAAGTTAATAACGATTTTACATTTCAATCATTATGTTTCCTATGTAAATCAACCTCTTATCTCCCTGTGGTATGTTTTGGGTGACTTGCCTAGGAGATTTACAGTTCATATACCCTTAGGGATATATGACGTGTACCACTGGGAATAGATTGCCAGTGTTTCTTTTTTTTTCCATTTCGTCTAAAAGCAGGTGGATGTAACTTGCAACGAGTGTCCTCATGAGCGCTGGTGTGGCGTTTGTGTGCCACCTGCCGGCTGGTGGCTGAGCTGTGTCCTGGCCACTGCAGCAGGCTCCCTAAGCGCTGCCTGGGATGAGGGCTTCCCATCACCCAGGAGAGAACAGAATGGAGGGGTGTGGGCAGTGGTGGGGCCTCTTAAATTCTTATTATGCATCTTCTGGATGCTCGAAGGGCAGGAAGATTTAACTCGAGTATTTGTTTTCCCTGATAGAATGTGGAAATTGGTTTGAGTCAAAGCGAGGGAGGGCTGTGGAAAAGGTTTCCTTACACTGTGTAAGAGGGTAGGGAGAGATGAGGATGGCTTGCCACTAAGAAAGAAATCTTTTATTTGGGAATTATCTTCATGGAGATGTGTATCCCATGAAATCTGATGCATTTTTAATTGCAGGGATAATGTGTAATCCTCCATAAGTACACTTGTGTGGCATATATGTATTTGAGTTTTATTCCTGTCCAGAACACCTTTGAATTCTGTAAAGTCCTAGTGTCTGTTTGGACATAGCTCTGGTGTGGAGATGTCTGGGCATGGAGATATGCTGCCTCTAACATTTCTGTTCCAGAAATATGCACTAACATGCTGCTAGAACACATAATGCAAGTACTCTGCTTATGCAGTTGGCCTCATTTTTTTATTTTTAAATCTTTCTTTCTTTAGAGCCTGCTTTGATGAGCTACAAATGGACCATATTAAAATGTGGCTGTTCTTGGATTATGTCTCTGATATTATCTATGTTATTGACACGTTCGTCAGATTCAGAACAGGTGAGTCTTTCTGGGATTTTGCAGTGTTTTCTCAAATAGTGCATGTATTTAAAGGATGGAAACACAAATGCCCCTGTGGGGTCTGACCACTGTAATATCCTGTCAGAACCCAAGAGTGGAGGCTTTGGAAAGATGAAGTGTCTATCAGTTTGAATTTTTTTAAGGCCAGACATTGTGATGCTTGCTCTTCACTTGTGTTTAAATTCCATTCTGTCAGTAATAGCTGTTCCAGATGCTGAGTGAATAGCCAGTGTAACAGGCTGTGTGGGGAAGGACAATAGGGCACCTGGGGCAAGAAACCAACTGCACCCACAAGTGCTGTTTTCTTAACTAAGTTGTGCAGCATCCAGGTCAGAAGTAGTTATTGAGTTGGTCAAGTGCAAGACCTGGCGCCTGTCTCAGCCTCAGTCTGTGGTCCTATGCCTGGAATAGGCAATGTGGCACCTCTGCCACCAGCTGTGTTTCCTTCAGCCTCTGCAAGGTCCTGGATGGGATTCCCACTGCCTGGTGATGGGATAGGGTTAACCCAGGAACCTTTGCTGAAGACCTGCCTTCCTGGAGGAGTGTGAGCCCAGAGGATCTGTGTGGGCTGTGCCATGTCATGCATGAAGTGGTTCTCTTCAGTTTCTTGACCCTGTTTCTGTAATCCAAGCAGGCTGAGATTCTAACCTTAAAGTGATATCTGTTTTAAACTGAACAAGGTCATAATATATGCCTAAGCAATGACCTACAGTGATCCGTATCACTAAGTTGCTGGAATAGTCTGTGATGCACTTTGGTGCTTGCACTTTGGCCCATGCCAGTGAGCATCCAATGTCTGGGCACAGCTAGGAGGACAGCAGAGGTTGGGTATTGTTCATGGTGTTGTTTTTGGAGGGGCCTGGAAGAACTTCCATGTGAATAGAAGCTGTCACGGTAGCTGGTCTCAGGCCCAGAAAACATTTCCTGTCTCATTCTGTTCACTGGTACAGACACAGCCTCAAAATGTCCCTTGAAAGGGTCTAGAACAACACTGATCATTAAAAAAAGAGAGTAATTTTGAATCTTTCATTTTAACATATTGTCCATTTTTATCTACTTATTTATTTAATGTCATGCTGACAGCTTAATGTTAATTATGGCCTGTGACAAGTTGTAAACATAATTACGAGACGGGCTAGAAATGCTCTCATGTGGGAAGCACACAACTCATGGCAAGCCAAATTCTTAAACTTACCATGTTCAACAGGAAAGTCAGTTTCAGGTTCCAGCCTAAATCACAAGACTGCTGTATTTGGGGCAGGATGGGGGGGGGTTCATCTTCTTTGTGTAGTTAAAATGTCAACTGCCAATTAAATTTACCTTCTGCGGTTATATCTGTACTGTAATGGGAAAGAACAGAGCAGATATCAGGCATATCCAGGCAATTCAAGTTATAAATTTCCATGGGCTGTCCTGATTATGATTATATGGCTGTTAAAGCCTGTCTAGAATTTGAATTTGCAGGCCTGGATTGCAACTGCAGAATTTCTGCAGCTGTCTCACAAGTGCTTCAGTGCAGGTGTGTGCTGCAGTTCCAGGCACTCCAAGAAAGAAGTTCCTTCTTTTAGGTGGCAAAATCTTTGTCAGCTCTCTTAATCCCTCCTGGCTCTGCCTTTGCCTGCTGCAAAGACTGTAAAGCAGGCCTGCCTCCTTGCAGACTCCTGTGAGTCTGCATGGCCCATCTGCCCTGGGGACAGAGGTGCTGGAAGCCTTTGGGGAAGAGTGTAACTTCCTGCTGTCTGAGGGCGGGGTCTGCCTTTGAAGTGACATCTAGGTAGCCCCACTACTCCCATCATCAGCTTCTCCATGGTGCATTTCTGTCTAGCTGCAGGGCCAGTTGGACTGTATTTCACCTGTTTGGTGACTGTGCCCTGTGAAACAGAAAAGATTAATGTCTCGTCTGCTGGTCATGTTTAGCATACTCCATGTTCTGATGCTTCCAAAAGATTTTACTGTAAGAGTTTAGTTCCATAAGGGAACAAAAAGAGCTGAGAGACTTTATCTCCCTTCAGGAGGAAGGTGTTTTTAAAGTTACTTTTCATAATTCTGAATCAGAAATTAATCTGTCTGACCACCTTTTCTCTTTAGTTGTATAACTAAAGGGCATATTTGACCAGCTTTTGCAGCACTTTCCTGGGAGGCAACACATGCATGGCACAGGAACTACTTCCATTTGTAGTTGCCATCAGTTTGCAGATCCAAAGCCAGATACACACAAATAGATGAGGCATCTGCAGATACCCCACACATTCCAGCTATGCAGCCATGCTCTGTAGGGCCCAAAGAAATGCAGCTTGATGTTCCTCAGCAGATGCTTCCCTGAGAAAGCTATGGATTGCTTGTAGATTGCTAAGAGATTAGTAAAATGTGATAATCCCGGATATACAGGGAATGTTTTGGGTTTTTCCCAGTGGACCTTTTCTCCTGAATAACCCAATAGGCTGACAGTTGGATACCTTTACTTGCAATTGCAGCAAGTATTTTGCAGTGCATAGGCTGTTCCTTGCAGAACGTTTTTAATGCTCTCAGAGGTACAAAAGAGCACTGTGGCTGTACTGTCTGCAGTAAAGGTCTCTTACTGTGGTTTATATCTACTTGTAATTTTTTTAAATCTAATACTTTTTAAAGTCTTTGGAATGAAGAAATATTGGTGTGCGAAATTCCACTTAGTAGCTCTCTCACTAGAAACACAAAAAAAAGTGTAAACCAAGGAAAATCCTGTCAGTTTTAACATTGGACACAAGAGGAAAAACATGACTCAGGGAGGGGGGTAGCTGCATTTCTTTATCTCAAGGATATCTATATTGTTTGGAAAAAGTTTCCAACAATCCATTATACCTACTTATTCTTGGTATTTATTTAAAAATATTCCACTCCAATTTTTTGCACCATTGCTTAACACTTGCTTAACTTTAGTTATGACTTATGGCAATGATTTATGAAAAGTTAGACACTTGAATCTCCCTCTTTTTTTTTGCAAAGATACTTAGAAGAAAAAGATGCAGCTGTCCCAGAATAGAGTGGAAAACCTCTGGAAGCACTGTGGTCATAATAGAGTCATTGTTCTTAATCATTATATATCAGCTTTGAAACTTGATTGAAATATTTAAATATGCAATTAAGTGACCTCAGAGTGTATCAATGTCTGTAGGCATAACAGTAGAAATTTTAACATTCTCAGGTCTGAAATGTAAGTCACTCACTACTGTTGATGGTATTTTTATTCTAACAAGTAAAATCTGTCTTTTTATTCTCTGAAGGCTTCCTTGAACAAGGCTTGTTAGTTAAGGATGAGAAGAAATTACGAGAACATTATACCAAAACTACGCAGTTCAAATTGGACGTGCTGTCTCTTCTGCCAACAGACCTGGCATATTTCAAGCTCGGTTTGAACTACCCCGAGCTCCGATTTAACCGCTTGCTAAGGATTGCTCGGCTCTTTGAGTTTTTTGACCGTACTGAGACCAGGACAAATTATCCCAACATGTTCCGTATTGGCAATCTTGTGTTATACATTCTTATCATCATCCACTGGAACGCATGTATATACTTTGCGATATCAAAGATGATTGGGTTTGGAACCGACTCCTGGGTGTATCCCAACGTGTCCATTCCGGAGCACGCGCGCCTGTCCAGGAAGTACATTTACAGTCTGTACTGGTCGACGCTCACGCTGACAACCATTGGAGAAACGCCGCCCCCAGTAAAGGATGAGGAGTATCTCTTTGTGGTCATCGACTTCCTGGTGGGCGTGCTTATCTTTGCTACCATTGTCGGTAACGTCGGCTCCATGATTTCCAACATGAATGCTTCCAGGGCAGAGTTCCAGGCCAAAGTGGATTCCATTAAACAGTACATGCAATTCCGAAAAGTGACTAAGGATTTGGAAGCCAGGGTTATTAAGTGGTTTGATTACCTCTGGACTAACAAGAAAACAGTGGATGAGAAGGAAGTTCTCAAAAATCTGCCTGACAAGTTGAAAGCTGAAATTGCCATCAATGTCCATTTGGACACTCTGAGGAAAGTGCGTATATTCCAGGATTGTGAAGCTGGACTTCTCATTGAGCTGGTGCTGAAACTGAAACCTACGGTCTTCAGTCCTGGAGACTACATTTGCAAAAAAGGAGATATTGGAAGAGAAATGTACATTATTAAAGAGGGAAAGTTGGCTGTGGTGGCGGATGATGGAATAACCCAATTTGTAGTCCTAAGTGATGGCAGCTACTTTGGTGAAATCAGCATCCTAAACATCAAAGGTAGCAAATCTGGCAACAGGAGGACAGCCAACATTAGGAGTATTGGTTATTCTGATTTGTTCTGCTTGTCTAAGGATGATTTAATGGAAGCCCTCACAGAATATCCAGAAGCCAAAAAGGCTCTGGAAGAGAAAGGACGTCAAATTCTGATGAAAGACAATTTAATAGATGAGGAGGCAGCAAAAGCAGGAGCTGACCCAAAAGACTTGGAAGAAAAAATAGGAAAACTTGAAGTAGCTCTGGATACGCTACAGACTAGGTTTGCAAGGCTCTTGGCAGAATTCAGCTCGTCTCAACAAAAGGTGAAACAGAGACTTGCCAGAGTAGAAACCCGAGTGAAAAAGTATGGTAGCGGCAGCTTATCAGTTGCAGAAGGAGAGCCGGAAAAACCTGAGGAGGAGAAAAAGCAGTAATGGAGTATTTATATTTCCTTATTTATTCGAGAAAGTTGAAGCACAGAAAGCCATAAATGTATGTAAATATGTGTGTGCATACATAGACATGATTATTTTTATATGAACTCAAGAGAATGGTTTTTAGCATTTTTAACTGAAGCAGTATTTTCTTGTAAATAGAACACTGTCAGCTTCTTCTTGGGGGGAGTTTTGGTCTGGCACTTGGGTACTTTTTTGTACTGAGAGTGGGTTTCTTACAAGTCGTGCTCAGAATGTCTGTTGTGTTTGGTACCTGTAGGTCTTGACACATTGTCTCTTCCCGCGCGTTGTGCATTAAGAAGGCATTGTACTTGAAGTAGAAGGGATTAATTTTTTTCCTTTTTAAGAGCTTAAAAATATTGATAGGGTACCTTGCTCGACCATGCTACTTTAGTAGCCGATTAAATGCATGGACGGAAGTCCGGGTTCCTCAAAACCTTTGTTCTTTCATAGTCTGTGCAAACAGTTGGACAACAGTGTCAGCTCCCTGGCCATTGCAGCACACCCTGCATGTGTATGTAACAGCCATGCATCTGGATGCTTTAGTCTCATTCTCTAATGAGCTGGGCTCTGCACAAAGGACCATGCTGACAGAGTAGCAGTGTTCATTCATGTCTCTTCTGGCAGGGTCTGTGACAGCTTTTGCTGGTCTGCAACTGCTTCACCAGGGGAAAGAGTGGGGGATCCTCCTGTTTGTTTTTCTTAGCCCAGTTCCATCCCCACTGGTAAAACCCTCACTTGGAAAGGAGTCCCCTAAAGCTCACTGGTGGAAGGCATCTGGGGCAATACGACTTCACCCAACCTGGGAAAAGAGGGATCTGGTGTGTGCAGCTCCCATATGTCAGGTGCTGAGTGAACTCAGGCTACTGAGAAACCCCACGGGCTGGCAGGGCAGGATGTCCCTGCCTGGCAGCCAGCTTGCTCCCACAACAGGGTTCCTGCAAGGTAAGGAGAACAAGCCCTGTGTTGCAAAGTCATTCTCGTCACTTCAGCCTATGTTTTCTTCCTTTTTATTTCTTTTAATTATGCCTGCTCCATCTCCCTTTCCTGTTTACTGCCATCTTTTCCATTAGTTAGGGAGAATGCAGAAGATACTGGTTTTCATCTTTTGCTGTACAGTATTTTTCTGTCATGCAACTTTCTGTTGTTACTTTCATCCTCCTGTATCTCACTGGCTTTTGAACAGTATGGAATAACAGAGGCTGTTCAGCATGTATGGCATGGGATCCTCCGGTGGCATTAGGAATTACTGTGGGCAGTGTTGTGACTTTTAGTTTTCCTCAGCCCTGCCTTATGACAGCATCTGGGATTGATGGTCTGTTGGAAAATTGGAAAATCAGAGAAACCCACTGAGAAGAGGGTGGTTTAACTGGGTGGTAGTGGATGAAAAGAGACACTTCTGCTAAACTGAGTACAACTGCTCAGAGTAAGCCCTTGTCTCCAGGCAAGCAGCTTTCTCCTTCTGTTGACACTTCTGAGCCCGGTGAGGGAGACAAACCTGTCCATTAAGGAACGGGGCTTTGCCAGCAACACTGGCAAAGGGACCACTGGGTAGTAATGTCCACATATGGCCCACATCTAAACTCCTGTTATCATTAGCCTAGAAGCCAACTCCACTTACATATCTTCTGTAGGCTTGGCTTAAGCTCTATTATCAAAATACACACTGATTGTAACATGTATTGGAAAGTAGCCAAAGTCTCCACGTGGCCAGTGGCACTCAGGAGTATTCGTCCTTCAGCTGAATCTTGTCCTTATTTTCTTTAAGGGCTTGAGAGAAACGGGGAAGGTGTGTGAGGCTGGTTTTGACAGGGGTGCAGTGCCCTTGGTCCCACCAGAGGCAGGCAGGGCTGAGGTGGAGCTGGGCTTGTTGCAGGGTACCTCTGTGAGCACAGATGGTGCCATCTCAGGCTGCTCAACTTGCAGCTTTCACCTCGTGACAGAGGTGAGGACTGCACTGACCTTGGCTGACATTCACTGGTGTGTGACTCAAACCCACCATATCTGGTAGAGGTTTCATGCATATTGACATGTTCTCCATCAGTCATCATTCTCTGTAAACACCTATCTACCCAGCATAGCACAGCTGTTCCAGCCCACTAGGGATATATGAGTAAAACTGTTTAAAGTACTCTTTATACCAAATTTATATCTGTTTAAAAACCCTGCAAACACAGAACTGCTTCTTTACCCGATGGATCAGAACAGCCTAATCTATCAGTTAAATACATGTTTGCTCTTTCCTATCCATGCCTCTTGATCTGGTTTTCATATGCCAGAAAAAGAGCATTTTGATGCTATTGGCTTCAGTCACTTTGAAACATACAGCTTCTGGCATGATGAAATTGCATCCTTTGACGTCTTTCATCTCTGTAAGATGTTTTTCCCTCTTCTTTAATGTGGCTACAGCATGTACATTAAAATATTTTGAGTAATGTTCAAGCAACTCTGTGTTTTCTCTTATCCATATCCCTCTATATTTTAGTGTTTCATGACAGACTTTGATCGTGTCAGCATTACATGGCCTGGAAAATTGTTAGCTGGAACAGAGATCTGAAGTGACAGTCAACTATGTGGGAATGGTGGTCTCCCCTCAGTGCAGGGCAGCTGGCACACAGCTTTGGTCCTGGGGCCCAGTTTTGACACCATCCCTGTGTTTGGAGATGGTCGGGCTCTTGTGCCTGTGTGCTATTATCCCACTGCCCCAGGGGGGCCAGGTCTCATAGGGCACAGAGCTTGCCAGGCTCCTCCTGCTGCTGCCACCTGTCTCCTGTCCTCCCTTTCCTGCTCCAGGCAGGGTGGCACAGCAGGGACAGTGGCTTGTCTAGCAGATATAAGTGTGTGCAGCTTTCTGCTGCTTGCACACATGTCACCTACCAAAAATAGCCTGGCACAGGCTGGGCTGGGCTGGTCCTTCAACCCTGCCACAAGAGAAAGCAAGAACAGGGCAGTGCTTACAGAGCATTTGAACATAGACCACAAATCTAGAAATAGGTTTAATGGCCACAGCACTCACTTCACACTGGCCTAAGCAGGTGGCCATGGGCAGGTAATGTTGCTCCAAACTGAGTGTGCTGAGTGAGACACCAGATAGGCAAAGTCTGAGATGTTTGAACATCTGCTCCATGTGAAAAAGGAGAGAAAATGTACTCGGAGTGAGCTTTTCCAGGGAAACAGCCTCAAGCCATGGACTTGACAGCAAATTATTTCAGCCTTGCTCCTCTCTGAAGTGCTCTCAGTAGTTGCACCCCATCCTTTTACTGTCATCCCCTAGTATTATTTTACTTTACAGTTTTTACAGTAGAAAACTGCCCTGGAAAATTCAATGAACTGGACTTCAGAAGTAGCAGAGACAGCAAAACAGCTAATGTATTTGTACAGCTGAGGGTAGGGGTTTGCTTGACAGTGCAGCTTTTTCTTCAGAAACAGCCCAGGGAAGGTACAAGTGTGCTTTTAGCGCTTTTCTCCAAGGCATTGGCTTTACAGTTTCATTCCTGCCAAATATTTCCCACTGTACAATAAGAGGGCTGTACTTTACATTAAAAGACAAACTGCTCATTGTCCTTTGCCCCACAAAAGTGTTAGGGCTTTCTCTGGTCCATGTGCTGCTGGCTTTGGAAGACACACTTTCATCTGTATCACTGTTGACACCAAGGATGAGACATTCACAGGCCAAATCTAGGCCAGGTTGTCCAGTGAGATAACACAGGTGGACTAAAGGAGAGCTGCTCTTCACCCTCAAGATTTGTGAGATGACAGCCTTTGGACTTGGTTTCAAGGTCCCCCAGCTCTTCTATTAATGCTTCCAACCTGGAACAAACAGAAAGAATCAAACCCTTGTTTACATAATTCAGCATTTGCAAAAACCCATCATCTATCCCTGAGAGCAAAATGAATTATGCACTAAATGGATCTGGCAACTGTGCAGACAGTTAAAGCATAAGATTTCAGTTGTGGCAGCTTTCCTGAGGGAAGCCATCAATCTGGGACTCCCCTCTCCTCCCCAGCCCCATTCACAGTCCAGAGCATGAGGAGAAGGCTGCCTGGAAGTCCTTACAGGGAGGATGGGAAAGCCTTGCACTCTTCCACTCTGCCTTGGGTGGAGGAGGGAAGAACACACAAGCCCTGAGGAACAAGCTCTGGGGCTGAAAATCTTTCTGAAATCCTTTTTGTTTCTGAAATATAGATTTTGCAATCGTTTCCTGCTCACAAGGGCTGAGGCTTGCTGCTGCCAACAGCCCTTGCAGCTTCACTGCGGAAAATACAGTTCTGCTGCTCTGTGCTTGCAATCCTCCCCCTTCCACACCCTAGGAGCGGAGAGAAGAGGACTTGTACTCTTTAAGCAGTTATTTAAAGATGAACACAAACATTAGCTTTACTCCAGAAGCAGCAGCAGTTCTCAGAGATTTCCTGCATCAGAAGCTCTGGGCTCCTGCAAGGAGACTGCAGCTTGCAGTGCCAATGGCTCAGCTTCCATTGGCTGTCTTCCCAAGAGGCTGAGGAGGACACTATCCAGCTCTAACAGAGACCGGTCTTATTTGCACGGGTAAATCAGAGGTAGATTACTAAAACCAGAAGTGCAGAAACACGGAAGGAATTTACTAATGGCTGCTATTCCATTTTTCTTTCCTTAGTATTTGTGGTACCAACCTTTCTGTAAGAGGGATACTTAAGAACACTAACATGGAAAATCAGAAAAGCACAGCTGTATTTCCAGAGTGATGAGCAGCTCGATGAATAGCTATTAATATCTCCACTTTTCGTCTGCTTTAATGTAATTTCTTTAGTTTCCTGACAAGGAAAAAAAACCCAAACAATTCTGTTCTTATTGCCAACAGTTATATCCCCCCATTGCCCTGGGAGGGGACCCACCCCACAGCAGTCACACCTGAGCAGCCCCGCCAGGTGAGTAGCATGGCAAGAACCCACAGGCACTCCTTTCCTTTGCAGAGGAGACAGAGAAGCACAAAAAGTTTGGTTGTTTTTTTGCATAGCCTGTCTCCAGGGCTGATGAATCAAACCAACTGTGCTGTAAATATCTACTCTTTTTAGGAGAACCAACTGCCAGTTCCTCACCAAAGTACAAACATTTTACTTGCAGAATAGTGCAGATAATTAATCCAACTTCCTGCAGTGGGATTCCCACTGTTTTCAGATTACTTGTAGATTTAGGCTGTTTAAAGCAAGTCCTCAGGCTGCTTTTTCACAAGTCCAGTGCTTGGCAAGGAAAGCCTCCCTTACAGCAGCAACTTTAGGCACTCTTTTTTCAAGAAAATGATCCAGAGGTGGGATTTTTAATAGTTCTGACTATTGAAAACCCAGTGCCTCATCTCCTTGCAGTAACACCTGCCTGTGACCACACTTGCATCAAGGTTAGGAAAACATGTCTATCAGCACAAAGCTGCAGAGCTTTTCTAGAAAGCACCTCATGCCTTTCCAAACACATCAGTTGCCACCCCAGCTCATTTATCCTGTCAGCCACAGCCAGGCTTCTCTGTGCATGGTTCAACCGGAGCACTGACAGCACAGGGAAGGCTCATGGCTCAAGGCAGATTGACAGAGGAGCTGAGTTGCCCGAAGCAGAAACACTTTCAGTTCAGGGCTCCAAGACCAGCAGTTTCACTGCCATAACCTGACTGCATCAGCTGTAAGAACTGGCAGCCAAAGAAGGATGAGTGCGGTGAGGAAGAAGAGGAGGAAGAAAAAAGCCATGCAGCACATCGGGGCAGCTGGTGGCAGTTCAAAACTGCAGCCAGGAGCAGGGGTGACAGACACATGCTGGGTAAGGGAGACACCCCAAACACTTGCTCAGCTTCCTGCCACCTGGGGAGGCTGGTACAGATGGGATGCTGCAGTCTGGAGCCAGAGAAAGCTGACAGGGGAGCCCCTGTAGCGTTTTCTAAACTGACTCACACTTAAAGTTTGGTGGCCAGAAGGGGCCCAAGCCAGATCCATGGACTACAGGGATGACTCCAGCAGGACATCTTCCCCCATCCCAGCCACTGCCAGTGCTGAGGGCAGACTCGTGGTGCAGCACAGCAGAGCTGCCTACTCCATATGTGCTTTACTCTTACACAGCTTCACTCTCAATTGGGTGGGGGGAAGGGAAAATTTTAGAGCAAACTCAGGAGGTGATGAGACCAACTGATGCTGCCATCAGCCACTAGGAAAACCCAGAAGCTGCAATCATCCTCAGGATCCAAGACTCCCAGAGGAAACATAAAAAACAGCAGAGTATGCCTGCTGGAGGTTCCGACCTTGCAGATTCCAGAAAGAAACTGCTGAAAGAGCCCATCGTTACTACCCACAGCCCTGGAGCAGTGAGGCTTGGAGCCAGCAGGCAAATCATTGCCCCAGCTGCCCCCAGTGCCACTGCTGGGCTAGAGAAGGACATGTAGTCCAAGAGTGCTGGCTCCAGGCCAGCCCTTATCCTGCAGGAGAAGCCAAGAGCACAAAAGAGAAAGATGGGACTAAACCCATCCTCTGAAAGTGGCAGAGGACAGGGGTGATCCCAGAAGGATTAGTTCAAAATCCAGGGAACCTCTCCTAGGGGTTAAACACCAAGAAATTCTCCCTTCTCCAAAATCAAAGCTAGCAAGAAAACTGTCTTGGATGATAAAACTGCTTGTCCAAAACGCTGCAGGGCTGGAGTGGGATTGCTTCTGAAAAGCCTGAGGATGCAGTCTGGAACAGCTCCTGGTGCAGCAGCAATGCTCTCACCTAGGCTGGCTGCTGGCCATTAGAGCTAGGGCAGAAAGCAGAGCCTGGTGGCTCCAGCCCTACACCAAATCAGTTAGACACAAACTTTTTTAGACAGGATATCCTCTTGGGGATTTTAGTTTGGGAATGGGACCCTCCTCAGAGAGATTCAAGGGGTAAAAAACCAGTGCAACACTTTAGCAGATGCTCACAAGGAAGTCTGTGTTGCACTTTCAAAGTATCTGTATTGGTGAGGCCAAAATGTCACTTGCTTTATTTCAGGCGGCTTGCTACAAAATTCATAGCATTCTTCATGCACAGATGACAAATAAAAAACAGTGTGCATGACATAAGGGAATTTTTTTTTTTAAACACCCTTTCACCTAGAAAATTTTCTTGTGCCAAGTTTCCCAGTTTTACTAAAATCAGGAAACAAAATCCCTTCAACTGTAACATACTGACTCACCTGATCTTTACCCCTTGCTTCTCAAACATGGAGTGCTTGCAAAGGGAAATACTAAATCAAAGGTAGCAGAACATGATGCATAGCAGCTCAAAACCTGGAATAGGAAAGTTCAACTAGTTTCCATTTTATAACCAATAACTCCTGAGCATTGTTACTCACACTGCTGTGCTATACAGGTCTGGAAGCAGATACATCAGAGCCTTGGGTGTCATTAAGAAGAAAGACTCCATGTCATCTTTCCATTTGAGTCACAAATCTTCAGGCTGCTGCAATTTTTATCTTGACATTGGTCAGTCCAAGCTGTGAGCCAAGGCCGCAGGAGCAGCAGGATCCCTGCCCATGCAGTTGTTTGTAGTTGAGCTGTGCTGCCTTGTCCTTCCAAGGGCAGAAGCCCAAGTCCAGCAATTGCTGTCTTTCAGTCAGCTCTGGTCTCAGTTTTTAAGTTTCAAAACTATGCACAAACCTACTCAGCAAAATAATGTAGGAGTTCCTAATGCAATCTTATTATCCTGAAATAGAATAATGATTCCCACCCCCCACCTGCACCTCCAATGTTCATGTCTGTTAGACATTTCACCACAGAGAAATTCCAATGCAGGATATATACTGAGCAAGACATCCATAAACACATGCACACTTGGCAAACTTCAGTTACCAGGACAACTCTCTTGATGTATCCTACAAATACTGCAAAACAGAACACTACTACACTGGGGTATCTGCAATTAAAACCACCTTCCCACACACTTTCAAATTTTGTTAATGAAGAACAATAAAAATCAACAGCTGAAGACATCTTCAGATGGAGCACTAGAGTAAAATACAATGAAAAATTCATGGGTTTTCCAAATGAATTCATCTGGGTAAGAAGTGACCTGTATGAAGACTAATGCCAGTATCAACTCTCATTTCCAATGCAGTGTCCCTTCCATGATCCAGTATAAAAGCTAATTTTATTAAGTCCCTGATGGTCTTATGAATTTTATAACAACTTTAATTAAACTTTCAAGTACAAGAACTGTAGGTAACTCATCAAAAACCCTTGTGACTCAGACTAAGCGTAATAAACTCAGCTCTTGTTAGGAAAGGCTTGAATAGCTAAACTTGGAAGAAATTCCTCCTCCATCTTGCAAGCTGAAACGCTGGAGCTTTTCTGCATAATAAATAAGGCGAAGCTCAAACATTCCACCCAACTGATTCATATTTATCATAAAGAATTCTTGAGACAACCAGGAAATTTTTAATCCTATTGTGAGATTAAAAATTTACCTGGAGATAAATGGCTACAACAGTGCGAGGGAAGCACCTTAAAGCTGACAATGTGGGGGTTGTCCTCTTCCAGAACATCAGCAGCATGGAAACTTGTGTCCAACTCCCTGCTCCACAGAGCAGAAGCTCATGCAGCCCTGGGCAGCCCATGCTGCAGCTACCTGGAGGCTAAGCCCACCAGGTCCATCACACCTGTGTGGTGCCATACGTGGTAGGAAGCTCCTGCTTCAGCAGCGAAGCCACTGTCGGATGACAGGCACAGACTGACTACTGTAACACAGAGTTGCTTGGAGCCCTGGGCCCACTTCCAGCCCATTCCAGCATCAGCTTTCCTCAGAATGCAGGGTTGGAGAGGGTCCCCTTGGCTGCCACCATCCTGTGTCAGGCTGCTGCCTGCCAAATGGAAGACAAGCCCAGTCAGAAGTTCACAAAACACTATTCCTTAGTTAACTAAACTATGCTCACTCCTGACAGCTGTTACTGATATCTTAGAAAGATGCAAAAGCTTTCATCATTTAAAAGGTGATGCTCTGTTAACACAGAACCATATGCTAACATACCTCCAGAGCTGAACAAAACCATTTCTTTACTCCTAATTAAATCTGAAAAAGTGCCACATTAACGATTCTTTTCAGTGCATTACTTATTTTCTTGCACTGTATCATTTTTGAAGCACGTAATTGCACACAACGCAGACAGACACCTGATGGCCCCTTGGTGCCAAATTTGGAAAGGCAGTCTATTAAGAGTGCAGGAGGAGATTCCTGAAGAGGTATTTTTCACTTGTCAAATGAGGCAGTGCTGAGATGGCCAAAATATTTTCTTGTCAACATACTGAAGACATGCTGTGGAGAAGAGCACCACCACATTAGCATCAGGCTACTGCCTTGGAAGAGGAATCTTCTGTCTCACTCAAGAGAGGTATTTCCACGACATATAAGTAAACTTAAGTCTCCAAAGTAAGTTTTGTAGACCTAAACTTTGCTAGGTGCTGTGAAAGACATTCCAGGTGTGCCTGCAGCCCAGAAAAAAAACCAAACCAAAACCAACTTAAAACGGCATTTTCCCTTTCAAACAACAAAAGGCTGGCTGGAACTTCTATAGGACAGGAATGCAGCCTGCAGCTACAAGACTTCAATGTTTATTTATTTTAAACCTTATCAACTGGTGCTGTTGAACAACTAGTACATTTATACCAGCACTAAGGAGATAAGGCTCCAATACAGCAGTATTTAGGGGGAGGAAGAATATATTTCCATGAGAAATCAGTCAAATACAAAGTACTTATATCTTACCTGAAAATGACTCCTTGAAAAACAACTTATGCTTTTGAAGGCCAATGCAATTATGTATTATTTTAATCTTAATGCTAAAGGAAAACAGAAAGACCATATTTACAATGTCCCAACAGTTCAGTTAGAGAACTCTGTATTGCTATCCAGTTACGCTGTCTGCACAGCTTTTAGACCTACATAAAAAACCCAACAGGAATCACATACACCTGTCAGCTGGGTGTAACCACAAACCACAGCTACATCAGGATAAGAAGAGTTATAGGGATACAACTTAACAGCATTAGACTGTGGACACAGTACATACCACACAGCAGTATCATGATGTGCTCACACTCGGAGCAAAGCACATCAAGGCACTCGGCAAGTCTTATTCTCACCACCTACAGTAAAAGTTGCGCCAAAACTTAAGGGCTCAGCAAGCACTGTTGTCAACCACCCTACACTGGAGGCAGGGTATCTTGTGTTTTCCTCTTCAGGGACCTACAACAAGGTGGACATAAAAGAGGGCAGGCCCTAAGGGCCACTGCTGAGATCAAAGGCCAGAAGACGGCACCTCTCCCTCCCCAGCAGGTTTCAGTCCTGTGTGTCCAGGCCATCTGGCATTGGCTTGAATTTGAGAGGGGAATATCGCTGGACCCCACATCACTACAGTTCACTTCTGGAGAGTTTTCTGCACCTGCAACCCTCAAATTATGCAGTACTACAACAATTTCTAATCAAACAATTTAATATCTAATTTATCAAAGCAAGAAAGTAACTTGTTTTCTTTTTCACTGAACCATGGTGAAAAAAGGTCATTGTTTTATTCAGCATCATAGTTACATAACAGTTGTCTGTTTCTATTACTAGAAAGAATTTATTAAAATAGTCCTGAAAGACATCTTTTCTTTTTCCAATGATTTCAAAACTAAGCCTTTTAATGCCAATTCCACACAGTCACGGTTTTGTTCGGTAGTAGCCAGTTATAGCAATTGTCAAGGCACAAGCTCAGCTCTGCACACCCGCTGCAGCTTGTATTGGAAAAGAGATATGCCAGTTACATCTGCACTTACAAATGCATAATCCCTTCATTGTATATTGCAACAGGAGAAATTAACATTAAACACAGACTACGAAAGGTAAAGGATTTATTTCTGATATGATTTGTAGAGTTAAATTAAAAACCTACTGAATACTTTATGTAGTAGATGAACATAACCTTAGTACTTACTTTCTAACAGTTTATTTAATGGTTGGAAGTGTACAACATGAAGCAGGCCTCACGTTTAATATTGTTCAATTTTGCTTATTGTTAAATGAGATTAAAATACAGTAGCCATCCCTTTAGTTATGGTGCAACACTGATCATGTGCCTTGATAGGTAGGAAAAATGATTCATTAAATAAATGATGACGACATAACATGTAGGGAAGACTTTGGATTGTCTATTTAAAATGTCAACATAATAGGCAGTTAAGAATAAAACTTCATTTTAAGTGCACTTCCACATGCTTTGTTTATAATATAGCAAAAACTTCCTATCTTTTTTTCCAGACACTTCACTCCCTACTCTAAAGCTGTTCAGTTGAAAATGCACTTTCCCCAGTAAACTTCTTTTTTAAAAAAGTAACTAAAATTTCTACCCTTTCATATGCTAAGAAATGTTTCCTAATTAAAAACACAGTTTATTACAAGACATGTGAAGACAACATATAGTGAAATGAATTTTAATTGTTGTGCTGTGACTAAAGTAAAGTTCTCAAGGCTGCAATTTAACATTCCAAGTTCTCCCTTCCATCTTTATTGATTCTTAAGATTTTGCACAGAAACTCTTTGGGGGCTAGAACAGCAGTAATTGCATCACACTGTTTTTCAAGACTTCAAGTTTCAAAAGCAAACTCTTCAAAAAGTACAGTTCTTGATTTGATTAGATACAGGGACAAAAATATAGCACATACTTGAAGGTTACATGGTCTACAAATGATGGCAATATTTTCCTTGGGAGAGTACAGTTTGTTTTCTTGTAAATACTCAAAAAGGCTCAACTTCAAGCAGTAATAAACACAAGCAAAAGTGATTTAACCCTTAAAATAAATATTCAGGAAAACCTCTCTGTACATACAAGTGAAAGAATATGTAACACTTTCACGCTAAAAGAAAAAATAAAGATTTTGTTCATATAAGCAGCTGAAATCTGCTGTTCCAGCCCAATGTCCCCAGTAAAGAAGGGAGGCACAAACACAGGTGACTACTGTAGCTCACTATCTTATGGCCTTTTTGGACAGGGACATCATCACCATCATTTTTTAATCCCTTTTGTTATACTTATTACAGCATGCCAAATCCTTTGGCATATGTGATGGCCTTCAATAATCTTTCTTTAAGCTTTTCTTTGCTTGAGTACTCCGGAAGCAAAAGTACATTAAAGCATGTGTGAGATGTAGGTAACCTGTGGGACAAAACAAAAACAAACAAGAAAAGAATTCAGATCTCAGAACATGCAAAAGACATACATCTCTATTTTACAAGTCCAAAAATAATGACTTTGAAGAAAATATACTTTTCTTAGAGATTCAACTTTCAGATGTAACCAGGTTTATTTTTTTCTTTTACCTCTCTGTATCTGGGCCATTTTTGGCTATGATCATCTTTAACTTTCCAAGTCCTCCCACAGGGGCTCTGTCTGTGCCTGTTGTAAACTGTAAGAATAGTCTTTTCTGTTCATCTGTAAATGAATGGACTATTTCCCAGAATTCCCTATCAAGAAAGAAATCAAAAAGTAAGTAAACCATTAACTTTCTCTGGGATAAATGAGACTTTCAAAAGTAATTGAGCTTTGAAGGTGGAGTAATTCTAATCAGTCTCAATATCAAATTTACAGGTTGTATTCATAAACCAAAACTCTCAGAATGTATTTACCAATCTATGAGGTTCAGAAATGAAGTCAGAAATATTATCAAACACCGCAGTTTAAGTGTCTTTAAATGTTAATTTGGCTGATAAGTGTTCTGCAGATATTCTATTATTCCTATTTCCTAAGGAATTATACTGATTCAACAATGCTTATACCATCTCCTTTTTTCTAATGACAATACTTGAGAAAAGTGAAATTACACATAAGACATTTGCATCTCCAGTACTACAAAAATACTAAGTCTTACAATATGAAATTCATTATGAAGAAACAAGCAGATAAAGTGCTTTTTATCTTTACAAAATCAGAAAAAATTACCTAATAATAAGAGAGTCTCTTGTATAGCCACCATCATATTCTGTAGTTTCTTCTAGTGCTTGAAAATCTAAATTCTGTAAAAGATGATATTTTTAAAGATGACCACTAATTATATACTTAGGATCAAAAAAAAAAGCTCCACTCTCTAGTGTACATTCAGAATTCTTACCCTACTTCCACAAATAAGTAATTCAATTTCCTCTGGTCTAAATAAATATTTCAAAGGAGATTCATTGGTCACCATGTGGAATCCTCTTCGAAAGGCCTTGAACTGCTTTTCTACTGATTTATTGAGTATATAGTCAGCATACAGATTGACAAATTCCTGCAAGGAAATAAACCCCAAAAAACTTTAGTGGTTCAACACATGCCACTTGAAGTACCTCCCAAAAATAAAAGACCCCAAAATACATATAATTCTGTAATTCTACACAGATTATCTGTGCTCAGCTTCTATTCAGCAACACAAAAGGAAGTCTCAAATACTGCTCAGACAGGTCAAACATCCCACCAGAAGCTACATATCCATGTACCAATGCTTTCTTTAAGAGAAGCCTTTTCTCTTCACAACCACTGTGCACTATGGTAATTTTAAAACCCTTTTAAACTTAAAAATTTTAAGTGAGACCAAACCTTTATAGGGTTCTGCATAATTCTACAGTATATCCAAGAACTACAGATTCCATTAAAAAAGCTGAGTGTACCTTTCTGTTTTCATTTGTAATAGGAATTTTATCACCGTTTTCCTTTAAATCATGCATCATTGGATTGCCAAAGAGATCCGTGTGAGATATTTGAAACGTTATCATCATATCATCTTCCACACTCCCTTCATACTCTAGTAAATCTCTCAAACTCTGGTAGAGAACCTAACAGAATAAGAAATACACATCTGTCAAAAATAAGCTTCGATAGATTTCACTGAGTAATACAAGAGCACATGAAACCACCTGCCTTGAAAAAGGGTTGTTACATTCTATATACGTCACCTAAAAAATCTCCCATAGCAGTCCAAACAACAGTTTACTGAGCTCAGTATTTGTAAAGAGAAACAATAGAACATATCAAGAGAAAAAAGAAACATGGCACTCAGTGATAACCCCCTTAAAAGAGTCTTTTAGTACCCACCAATCTTCCTAGATGCAATTGCCAAACCTATTAAAGAGCCTTTAATAACCACTTCTTCTTTTAAAGTGTTTTGAATGTCTTTACTTTAGGCATTCGGAATATGCTACACTGGTACGGGGAACATGAGTTAAAAATCAAAGAAACCCCTCTATTTTATATCAGATAAAATTCAGACAGCAGGCTTTTGTCTTCTACGTCTTATTTAAAACCCAAACCATCTAGGAAGTAATCCTGAAGCAATGCAGATGGGGCAACCTTTAACATAGGATGACATTCATGAATTAAAAAAAAAGACTAAAAAAGAAAAAATTTAAAAAAAAAAAATCACAAGTTAGGTCAGAATTTACCAAGTGGAATCTGAAGTTACCTGTAAGAGTTTGCTCTATTCAAAGAAGCAATCAGCCTTCCTCCCTGCTATGCCTTAGGAAAAGCCCAAGACTCTCTTGGAAACCAAAGACAATTCAGAAAAGGAACAATTTGGCTGAGATAGAGGTGTAGGGGCTAAAGAATGCGAAACGAAGGTAAAAGCGACAACTGTGCGCAACTGTATTTTCATAGTGAAGTAGAAGAAATAAATTTCCCCTCAATGTTTTAATTGAAACATGAAAGTTTACGTGTAAGCTTCAACGTCTCACTATCTGTATCTTGTTGGTTCTTCCACAGGACCTTTAAAAAGGACCTTGCGCTGAGAATCACTGGACTTGGAACTACTTGTGGTGAGGGCTGGTGAACATCTTATTGTCCATGCTCTACAGCATTAGAAAAAGTATTGGGAGGCTTGACTACTGTGAATTTTATTTTGCATTTGAGAAGCTCTGAATTGTTTAAGTCATATGAGAATGCCTGACTGCCTTCTTCCATAGAAATACATCCACTTTTTTTTGTCACAAGAAGTTTTGAGAATGCAACAAAAGTTTGAGGAAACTCAGAGCACTGTTTCTCAACATCATTACATAGATAAACTGGTTGAATCTGGCATGCTGTTGTATGTAGCCATTGAAAGCAGACCAGATAATGTATTTTTTGATTACGCATGCCTCATTTTCAAAAATGAAAGGCCAGGTCTTTTTAGACAGTATTATTTTGCTCATCTTTTTTGAGGAGATGAAGATTTTGCATAACTATTTATGAAAGGGAAGTGTCGCACTATCTGACACAAAATGAAGCTTGCTAACAACTCCTCCTAGCAACATGAGGGGAAGCCAATGGTGATCTCTGATTGCAGGTGGAGCAGGGCCAAGACATCCTGCACATACACTTGTGTGCTCTGTCTACTAAAGCACATGTACAGCTCGGTGCTTGTGCAGCCACTGGCTGGGAATGGGTGTGGGAAGACAGACACTGATCACTGCTCTGATAGGGATATTCATTAACTAGGGATATTCATGAACTGCCTCATCTGTCTTTTGCTATAGACAAAAAACACTAAGAACATCACACCTCTGCATGTTTACTGTTACTTTCACTTTTTTTTTGGTAGAAATTTACTCCTACAAGTAGCTCCAAACAGCCTAATTTTAGAAGTCTCTTTGGGAAGAGACATACTTGTTTATGACTAACAATGCTTAGTAATATTTAGGAATTTATGCAGTAAAAAAATAAAACAAAGCTTTATTGATCCTGAGCCCTATTCATTGACTTTATAATTCTGCCTCCTGCAAACCAAATGTAGCAAGAGGTTTTATTGCTTATGAATTTATTTTAACAAATCCAAACTCTTCACACAACTCACTGGTTATTTCACTTTCACTTTTGATAGTGATCTTATGTTTAATTTAAATACAGATTAAATTATCGCATGGGAAATGCACTACTAAACTCAAAGAATGCAATGAACTTACAGGATGAGAGTCTGCCAGATCACGGAAAGTTCCTTTTTTGCCCATTAGTTTCCTGTAGACAACCATGGGAAAATGTACATCCAGTATACAGTTGTTGTAAATAGCCAGACCCAGTACTATGCCAATCAGGGTAAACTGACCCTCAGTTTCAAAAGAGGACGGATTAAACCAAAACAGTTTTGTAGACTCATCGTATGTGAACATCCCTGTTAAAAAACAAACAAAAAAAGTTGAACAGTTATGGCTAACATTCAATAGAAGCGGCACATAAAACATACCATTATAAACCCATTTGTACTAGCCTTGAAAACATGTTTAACTTAATATTATACTGAATTGAATCGCAAAGAGAAACTACTTACCTTAGGGTGACTGGAGCTGCTCAAAACACAGTTACTCACATCACCACTAGAAGTGTGCAAGAGAACTGTGATACAACATCCTACAACACTCACTGAAGTTGCACGTATACAACTTTCATCCCCTCCATTACTGAGGAACCAGCAACACACTGTCAAAAGCGACTGTGACTTTGATAAACACAGCAGTGGAAGATAAGAACACAGTCAAAAATACGTGGATGAAACAATCCTGAAGGACTCTAATTGCAAAAAAGTGACAGCCTTTCCTCAAAGGCCTGTACCAGCAAAGGAACAGGACCAGATGCAGCCCTACTACTGAATTAGAAGCTATGATGATGCAGCAGGGATTGACCATCACACATGATTGCAGAGTTAGATGCCCAACAGATTTGTTTGCTTGTTTCAAGGACCATTGTTACTGCAGCTATTACACACATCTTAACTTGAGGGGAAAATGGACCATGGCTTCACAGAAGGGGTTGCAATTTTAACATCTTGTCACTGTCTAAAGGGAGTGGGTTTGCTTCTCTCGTTCAGTTCACTATTTCAGGTGACCAGTTTCCTGCCCAGCTCACAGGCTGAGCACTGAAGACTTCAACAAACAGCTGAATTAACAAATGCCAGAAGCAGAAGGGAGAAAATGCACAGACTAGAGACAGACTGAGTCCCTCAGCCTTTTGGCTGTAGCAATACACGAGGTAGCTCTTGTTTATGAAACCGGAGTTTGTGGATAGACTACAAATTACTTAAATTGAAACCCACAATAAAATCCATTGCTTACCTGACTAGATACTGAAGCAAGATAAATGAATACCCCCATAGACTTAAGGTGAGAGAGAGACCACCCTGGCTAGGTATAGTCCCAGTCACCTGCTGCTTGTAAAGCTAAGTCTCATGACTTTCAGGCAGAACCTAAGAAAAAGTGCCTCAGGCTCCTTATTCCCAACACACCAGAAGTCAGATCCACATGGTCCAGAATATCAACTACATTTGCCACAACGATTTATCTTGTCAGCTATTAAAAGATATGCTTGTTTACAATCTATGCAGATGTACAAACTGATTACAAAGCCATGTGAACAGAGCCACAAAATTACTCTAAAGACCAAAAACATCATCTTCAGTCAAGAGATAAAGACTGTTTTCTCATTCTAGGTAACGAAATGAACTGCAAGTTCATTCAGAGATTCTGGCTATTCCCCAGAATAGACTATGTATCTCAGTAAGTGACTAGGACTGGGTCAGCCATTAGAGGAGCACACAAATAACAGACTGACCCATCAGATAAGGCAAGTGGAAATCAGAAATGGATGAGCAACTCAGGCACATAGAAGAGAAACATTACACGGAATTCTGTATTCCATTGTCTGAACTAACTTCTGGATAACTAGTACAGAAAAGCAATAACTTGTACTTTCTGGAATATGATGGAAAAGTCAAACTGCAAAAACAAACAACTCCTGCAAATGTCTAATAATGAAGAATCAACGGTTTACCCAGATCCACATCTGGAAACACTTCAAGGTGAAATACAGTATTTTACACCCTTATCAAAATTAAGACTACAGTACATTAAAATAATAATGAAACACCAAAGAAACTGGAATCTGCAAGAAGGGGAAAACAATTGCACAGTGTTGCTAAGGATATTACATGAAGTTAACACTTCTTCCCCTTTACCATGGTGACCGTTGGTCATAAATCCAGTATTTTTTTTGAGTTAAACTTTTACTCAAAGAAGGCAGTAAGGTACTTCAATATGGAAACACTCAAAAAGTCAAAGAAACTATAAAAACAATATATATCTCTCTGAATATGTTTTAAATTCCATTTAAAGGTTCTCCTTCATTTCCTCAGGTAAAGAAAGCATTTATAAATCAACTAAAGTCACACTTGGTATATCTGATGCATATATAAACTGCTATACTGTAATGCACATATATACATACATACATATACTGAATCCAAGCTACATTTTCTGCTTTTACAAATTTATGCCAAAAGCCAATAAAAAGCTTTTCTCCCTCCGAAGTCACTATGAATACAAAATGTGTACATACTTTTTTCATTTTTAATACAGAAGTAAGATTTAAAACATGCATGCACATCTATCTATTACCTATCTTTAAACACAGCGAGTATATACACAGTGCTTAGATCTTAGCTGGAGCAGACTTTAGCACTACTAAAAAAAGAGAGTATTTTAATACATCCTTACAACTTCTGTATAGATAAACTCAAGCTGAAAATGTATTTATTTTGCATTGAAAATAACATTTCATCAAAGTACTAAGATTTCTTTATTTTGCCATACTTCGAAGTAAGCTAATTCAGATTCCAAATCTCTCCAACTTAATAGCATTTTTCAGAGTGTAAGAGTTGTTTATGGTTAGACTTGTTTATGGTTCTGTACCACTTGTTACAAGAACTTGCTTACATATGGTGAAGGGCAAGTGCCAAGGTTTAGATTTTTGTTACTGATTCTAGTTACTGATACTGCCTCTCTAACATGGCCAAAATAAGATTTCTGTTTATTTTAATAAATTTTCTAAGCTAGAAACCAAGAACAGAAAAAACAGTGTTTTCTTTTTTAAAACACTCCAGTGAAACCCAATCAATAGCCATGAGCTGTTAGGGTTTAATGGAAGCCATCCCAGGAAGTACAATGTAACACCGTATTTCACATAAAACATGAAATGATATAGGAACCTGGCAGGTCTCATTTCTATTCTAACATGAAGTATTCTTATCATTTTATAACATTTTCATCTTTTCAGAGTAGCAGACAACCTGCATACTAAAAGAAGCATGTCCTTGCATAAACAATCGCTGCAGGGAGCAAGGGAAAAAAGAATTTGATGGAAATATGAGTGCTGAAACACAAATGTAAAATTTTGGCTCCAATATATCAACTTACCCATGGTTCTTTTCATTATAATAAAATTTTACATTACTGTCACACTTTGGATCTGTAGAACTGAGACTATCAGATTCATTAAACTGGAGGAAGGGGAGGAAATAACTCAAAACCTCACCATAGTCCTACTCTTGCTTTATTGCAGAAGCTCTTCCTTTTTGGTTTGATTACTTATTGTAGAAACTAATCACAAAGCAAAGTCAGGAGAAAGATGCAAGAACAAACAAAGGAACATTGCAAAGAAACCCTGTACTACTGATTTGTATCCAAACAAGCAACGACAGTTGTCACTAACTATTACTACAGTTATTCCTTCCAACATTCCTCCTTTAGAGGGATGACTGCTGATGACATGGTGAGCCTCAATGTGTGTCAAATACTCTCCTGATCATCAGCGAATCTGGAGAGCTTCAGAGAGAAGCAGCAGTGGATAGAGAAAGACAATGCATAAACACAGTTTGGAAGATCATCCAGGTCAACCTTTTATGAGAAAAATCTGTTAGATTAGTAAATTATTAGAACACATACCAATATCTGGATTGAAGATTTCTTCCACTACCAGTTGAAAAAATTCTTTGGAAACACCTCCTTCATCTACCCCTTGCTCTCCTTCAAATTCAACATACAATTGTTTCTTCAAGTCTGCAGGATTTTCCATGGCAATCATCTCTAGCTATTGAGTGAAGAGACAGAAATATTTCATTAGTAAATCTGTTTACAAGAAGAGTTTAGTGTCAAACAATGAAACCAAAACTACCCTCCAAAATGAAGAAGAAAGCAAGCACAAATCACAACAGAAAAGTAAGAGAAATCAATAGTAATGCTAAATCACTCTGAGCATGTTTTAGAATCTGGGGATTAACACAGCAAGAAACTTACCACAGAACTGATCTGTTAGCCCATTGAAGCTCACAGGTTGTTAGCTTTCTCTATTTCTATTCTTTTAAGCATTTATTTTAAAAGTTATCATTGTGCTGCACACAATTCATAGAAAAAGGAAGAAAACAAGATGTGCTACTGGGATAATTAAATTCATCTGACAATGAAGAGAGTCTGCAATATGATCTACATGTTTGACAATAAATGGCTTTGTGAAAGGATTACACAGATATGTTTCCAGAGTGGAAGACAGAAAACAAGCCTTTGAGGAGCAGTTTCATCTTTTAAACAAAGAGCTGGGGAAAAACCCCTAAAAATAAAAAATACACTAATATTACAGTCAAATCAACCCCTTCTCATTGACCTTAATGAGGAAGTATCAAAGATCTCTTGCTCTTATTTCTTCAGTGCCTTTAAACAGATCTACTGCACACTGCTGCTATGAAAGTGAAAACTCAGTCACGGCCAAATAGAAAATATGACATTTTACAGGAAAGAGTTTCAAGTCTATATAAAGGCCATTACAGGCCACAGAATCACAAAACAGTTTGGGTTGGAAGGGACCTGGAAAGATCATCTAGTTCCAACCCTCTTGCCATGGGCTGGGACACATTCCAGTAAACCAGCTTGCTCAAAGCCCCATCTAGCATGGCCTTTAAACAGTTCCAGGGACGGGACATTCACAAATTTCCTGGGCAACCTGTTCCAGTGCCTCAGCACCTTCACAGTGAAGAATTCCTTCTGAATATCTAATCTATGTCTATCCTCTTGCTGTTTCAGGTCATTTCCCCTTGTTTCATCACTACATGTCCTTGTAAAAATTTCCTCTCCAGTTATCACAGCTCTCTTCAGGTGCTGGAAAATGCTATAAGGTCCCACTGAAGCCTTCTCTTTGCTGGCTAAACAATCCCAACTCTCCCAGGCTGTCTTTATGGGAGAGGGGCTCTGGTCCTTTGATCATTTTTGCATCCCTCCTCTGCACTCGACTCAACAGGTCCACATTCTTGTTATGCTGGGGACCCAGAGCTGGATGCAGCAGTCCAGGTGCAGTCTCACAAGAGTGGAGTAGAATGGGACAGTCACCTCCCTTGACCTGCTGCCATCCTGCTTTTGATGCAGCCCAGGGTATGGTTGGATTTCTGGGCTGTGAGTGCACATTGCCAGGTCCTTCACTTTCTTACAAGAAATATGCATCCTTTCGGTAAACTGAAAGTTAAAAGAGTATTTTGCAGCTGGTAAGAAATATGCTGCTTAAAAGCATAAACACACTGCTTAAACTTACGCATCAGAATTACACTAAACATACCTATGCGGCAAAGAAAACTCAACAGCAGTAAATTAAGGCACAGATGGACCTGTACACTCCTCTACGAACTCCATATTACTGGTGAGATTTGCCTCTGATTTGGGCTACTGCAAATTGTACTTACCAGCAGGTGTCCTTAACATGCTAAACCTTACTTTTTATTTCACTACCTTACCATAATTATCCACACATGTCAACATTCTTTACAGTCCAGAATTTTACTACAGAAGTGTAAAGTAAAACAGGAACAGAGCAGAGAAGGTAAATGCAGCAGTAATGACACCATTGACTCATAAAAGCACACCACCAGCAAGACACATTTTCCCCTGCTAACTGCCAAGTCAGCCAGCCACGATCCAAGCAGCACAGCAGGGGAGGATGGGTGACAGGGTGGTTATCCAATGGGTTTGAAGACTCGGAAGCACCCCACACAAAAGGAGCATGTAGAGAAAAAATTGCACTACCTGGTATTGAAAACCAGACTCAGAAAGAGAGGGAGTGTAACTTCATAGCACATAAATCTCAGTTTAAAAAACATGAACGCAAGCCATGAGGACCCCAATAATGAGACCAAGTGAGACTAAGTTTTTTAGAAAATCCTGTAGTTAGCTGATTGAAATATAGACTAGCTATATACTACCTAAGACATTTGTGTAAAAAATTCTTTTCCTAGGACAACAATGGTGCTTGAGTCATGTTCCAAGTACAACTTGCAACTTTTTAAAACAGAGAACTAGCATTTATCTTAAAATCATAAATACAGGTTAAATGTTCTAACTGGACAGACAGAAATTCTCCTACATGGATCCCTTCCATTTACAACTGACAGCAATAAAGCTGTGTGTTTTTTCTCCCCCGTCATGACTCTGTTGGCTTTGTAGACTTTACCACCAGTAATTTACTATATTGCATGTTTTATGAATTTTGGTAAGTTCTGAGAAAGCAAGTGTTGCCTCTGCATTTCTTTTGGGACAGCAACCCTTTTTAATAGTGTGAAGACTCTGTTGTGCCATGGAAATTACACTAAAGAAAAGTGGTCGTATTTATACATACAGAGCAATTAAAGAAATTTCAAAATTTTTTTCTGGCTGAGAAAAACAGCATTAAAAAAAGAGGACAGAAACAGTCTTAGCTGAGCAGTGCTGGCTAGGCAGATTAGAACAGTGCAGTGGATGTCTGTAAGGGAGTCAGATAAAGGATTACCCAAAAGCCAGTATTTTGAGCAAAGCCTGATGCTCCTTGAAGTAGATTCTATAAGCAGGAAAATGCTGCTAAGCTGCTCAACTGAAAGTTGCAGGTTTAGCTGCTCCTTTGAACATCTGTGTCAACACCAATGCTTCACAATAAAAACTGAACACAGTGGGAAACACCATCAGACATGACAGTAAGGAAGCACTGGATTTTAGCAGAACTGCAGCAGTGTTTCTATAGCAGGGAAGTACAGACTTCAGTTACAGTTTGGTTCTTGGGGTTTTTTGGGGCCTTTGGTTGTTTGTTTTCAATAATCACAGCTATCTCAATCTTGTCACCACAGATGCTGCTAGATAAACACAATCCAGCTGTGTTAATTACCAAAGTTTTAGAAGTTATGTTTTCTGTCATGATGGTTTGACTGGCCAAGTTATTGAAATAATGATTATGTTTTCCAGGGACTTCCTAAAAAGCAGGTGTGTAGCATGTCTAAAGCAGGAGCAGTACGTATGAATTGAAAAGCTGAAAGCTGAGAGATGATGTCATAAACAATATCTGTATTTTGTATGCTGAAACACAGCACTGTACCACAAGTTAAGAGACTTGGTGGTTTTACTTTGTTTACAGACTAACACCACTTTTCTGAAAGACAGGAATGTTCACTGAACAACAGAAATATGACAACATTTAAAAGCTTAATGTAACACAAGAGTTTGGCGACCTGCTTAAAACTGATAGCGACTGAACTAATTTCCATTCAGTTAAAAATGATCACAAACCACCTCAAGTTCTAGCCATGTAACATAAAAGTTCTCTTTAAGGCAGAGGCAGGAATACTTTCCACACTGGATAGCAAAAATGGTAGAACACAGCTAATTAAAGCTTGAAAGTACCAGTGACACATCATGATGTAAGCTGGTCAACACATTTTTCTAAAAAGCTGGATGGAAAGTAATAGAGTGACAAAGCAGCCTTTTGGCCAGCTGCACTTTACAGTTCATGCATTTGGAGCTTGCACACATCAACAGTCACATACTATGCATCCAACCAAGGGACACCAGTGCTGACATTTTCACCTGGACACACAAACTTCGACTTGCTCTAAAAGAACAGCAAAGCTCCTGAAGTACTTTGCTGCTTATAAAGGAGAGAATCTGCCTGCGGGGTTCAGGGGTCCTGTAAGAGTTTTCTCATCAATACACTACTCAGCAGTCATTTACAAGGAGGCAAGGATTGCTGCCCACTAGCTGTCTACATTCCATGTGGAATTTGTCAAGCGAGTTTCTAGTTTGAAAGCAAGTACAAGCCAGATTCTGCTGAAGCAATCTACCATGTTTTCACTTGCAGAAGTTTGTGTCATAACTCACACCCTTTAAATTACTTCCACCTGAGAAGAAAGCCACATATAACCTGGGCCATGGGGGTGGGGAAAGAGTAAAGTCAGAAGAAGGGGATGAAAGAAATAGCTCTCAGGGAATGAAAAGGCAAAAGAGGGGATTTAAGGATGTATTTCCTTTCATTACTACCACGCTCACATACCATGACTCAGCAGTACAGCTAACCTATTAAACCTGCTAGACAGAAAAAAGCATGTTAACTGCTTTCAGGAACTGCAAACTGAGCTCCCAACTCCCAAATACAAGGGTTCCTTGAAAAAAAGTGCAGACCAAAGGGTTACAAATTCCAACATTCCCTCCCTGTCCCCAGGTGACTTTTCAGACTAACATACATACAAATAAGTATTCAATAAGTATATAACACAAAAAGAAAGATGTTTCATTAAATAACTTCCAATAAAAAAGGAAAAACAAGTTTCTGAGGCAAGTTTCATACATGCAAAGGAATTGAACAATGAATTTGTAAATAAAATTTTCCCTCAGATGTATGTGTTTCAGGGAACTAAGATTCTCTTAATAAGCAACATTAAAGAAGATATTGCTTTAAGGGTATTTAAGAAGTATTGCTTCAAATTCTTACTAAAACGAAAAAAGTCCTACAGCAATAATAGTAAAAAAAAAAACCACTTACCATATTTGCTTTCATGAAATCCAAAAAGTGAGAAGATATACATACTGAATTATAAAAGCTAAAATATTACATATTGATAGGAGAAAAACAGCTTGATAATGACTTTATTAGTTCAACTAATTAGCAGAAGGCCAGTACTTAGTGCATTTGCAAGAAATTGCGAAGGCTGATCAATATATTTGAAAAATAATCAGCATCAAAAAGGAAAATATGAGTAAGACCCTCTCAACCTTATTTTAGTCAATACTCTTGAAAATGCTTTTACGAGGAAGTTATCAGTTATTCCATATATATTTAAAAAAGTCTTCACTGACTGTTCTGTAAAGACACAGATCCAGTGACATAAATAGTATTTACTTACAATTCAAACAAGTCTGTAAATATTCAAATCCCTGAAGTTAAAAAATATGAAATTGGAGGGTAAATATGTTGGAACTCATAATTAATTGCCTGTAATTTAAGCATGTTTAGAAACATTTTGTCACGGAACAGATCTAAAAACATGCTTTCACTACTGAAGATTATTATCTTGGAAAGATCTTTCCGGTAGTTTTCAGTGAGACCCCTCCTAAATTCAAACACTGTATACCCAAAACTGCAGCCATCCCCCATGCAAACTCATCCAAAGCAGCTTTCACTTACATTGTGAAGGTCATGGTACCCATCTTAAATTCCCATCAGAGACAGAGCAAACTGCTTTAAGGCTGAGGACATAAGACTGAGGAGCTTCCTCCACACTTATTTCAGACCAATCAGGAAGCAATTGTGGAAATTACTAAAATCAGTTCTCAACCCGTTACAGTGAGTACCAGCAACAACAGCATGCAATTCTTGAACAGATCAGGGTTCTGAACAGAACAGAACTGAGAGATGACTGTGTGGAAGAGTATCTCCCCTGGAATAGCTTCCCAGCTACCAGCATACTTGCACCTTAGGGACTTCCCAAGGTTTGTGTGCAGCTCACATCAAAATGCCTGTAATGTCCATTAGTTTTTGATGGATCTTTCTTTCATGAAGAGTTACAAGTCGAGTTACAAGTCCTGGGCAAAGACATCTACCATTTTTAAAGTACACAGTGTGGGAAAAAATACATGCAATTTTGCTTACATTAAGCCTGCTTCCTTATAATAAAACTGGGTGCTATGAGTTGAGAACACCACTATTTCTCATTCACCTTCTTTTATGTCCTCTCCATCATATTTTTTACCTTTAAGGGAACTCTACAATTTCTTTGAAGAGACTCTGAACTCTCCAAATATATTTATAGTGCATCCTTTCCAATATTAAAATGAGAAGAAACAAATGAAAGAGACATAGGCACACTACAGTCACCAGTGACATCATACTGTTCCATTCACTAACATTTCCCTGGAGAATACTTACAATATATTCCTTGAGCACTGATACTTTGTATCATCAGTTAAAACATATCAATAGTTAAAAGGTGGATTCTGCACCCATTTCATACATTTATCAATACAATTTTCTGTAAATCCACATCATCCCACAACAGCTACCTTGTAACATCTGTTTGAAACAGCACATACTCCCTCCACCTCCAATGGCATGCCTGTGTTCATCTCCATTTTACTGAATATAATCTATTTTCCACTTCTGAGAAATGCCTGGGCTGCACTTGGTCTTGCTGGCTACCACCATAGTTTAGTTCAGACCACTTGAATTTAGAACAATTTTATCTTTTCCCTTTATTTTCTGTCCCAGAATAAACAGTTTAAAATTCTTACTTTCCTCAGGGCTCTGGCAGTCAGGTCACTATAATTTAGCATGCTCTGACAGCTTAAATTAACAGCCATAGGAGGATCCATGGCAACTGCCCAGGCATGCAACTCAGGCTGCTAGGCTGTGCAAGGGCTGCTGCTAGTGCGTCACAATTTAGATTAGTATGTTTGAGCTTAATCTGATTTAAATTTCCTAAATTTCCCACAGGCCAAGAGTGTGCACTACAGTGACTGCTGTGGCCCCGTTGCAACTTGATGCTGCCCACAAGCTTTCTAAGGTACACTAAACATATTTTATTTTGTCCTCAAAGATTTCAACTTCCACAACAAGCAGTATGTGAAAGAATGCCTTTTCTCATATTTATGGATATTCCTTCCTATTATCAGCATGAGGAGGAAGGTTTGCTTTCATTCTGCTGGAATTTACATTGAAAAGAACGTCCTAAAACTAGCTCTTACGCTCTTCTAGCTCATCCTCTCCTAAAGAGATTGTACTGTCCCTCCTTTTATTCCAGTATTTATGTGTCCAAAGCTGAACATTCAGGGAAATAAACTCCATTACGTTAATATGACAAAATGTAACTGGACACAACTCTAAGTCTGATTGATAGGTAGTGAAATTACAAAGTGTATTCTTAAATCAAAACCACTGGTACATAATATTTTTATACTTATTTACCTAATAGAAAGGTGAGTTTACAGACAGAAGCCATTTCTGCATTGCAATTTTGGTTTTTCCTTTTGGTATTGAAGACAAATGTTTTCCCCAAGAAGTCATAATATCGGCAATACCCATGAAGCAGCAAACCCAGCTGGAAATTCCTAGGCATGCAGAAAAATCAAGGTAGCAGCTCATTTAGGGGTCTCACAATTGACCTTCAGCAGTTAAAGTAACCAAATCTAACTATAAGTAACAGCTGGGTTGAGAGGCAAAACCAGCTAATTTCCCCAAAACCTCTCTTAAATAATTGTCTGGCTCTTCAATTACATGTTTTAAAGCCATGGCTAAATTTCAAAATTTGCAAACCTTGTGCTTTAATAACAGAACACAGGAAAATGAGCTTTTGAAAAATACTACCTTTAAGCCAAAAAATAAAGGAAGGGTCCTAAAATTAAAGAACATATTTAGGTCATATATGGACCTATTTATTGTAAAATAGTTTGTATCCTGTATGATTCCCCTCTTCCAATCTTTTCGGCAGAAATGGCTTAAAGTTTTAATTTAAGAAGTCAGCATATTCAGAAACAGGCTGCTCTCACACTTCTCAGGCATTAACAGGTCTGTCATGTCCCTTCTCAGTCATATCGGTATTTGCACCAAATTGCAACAATGCTTTATTTCTAGAAATTTAGAAGTCCACAAGAAGAGTATACAACTAAAAGGTTTTAATTCCAACTTCCATCTGAAAATCCCTACCACCAGAAGACAATCCAGGGCAGTGCAGAGGACAAAGAAACAGAAGTTGGTCACACTCACCATTAAGATCTGTGCGGGATCTAATAATGGGGAATAAGAGCTATTTGACATTTTAAACATCTAAGTCTGCAACCACTCTGAGCAGAAGTGGTTCTGCTGAACATACAAATCTTCAGAATTCAAACCATAAAGCTATTTGAAATTCTTCTAGAGGAAATCTAGTATATATGCACTCACACAGAGTCTTTTTCAGTTACTCCAAGCCCATGTAGTTTGCACTAGCCAGAACCAACAAACCCAAGCTCCATGCTGGTGTGACTTACCCTCACAAGCGCATCATCTATGATGTGATCACGTCTCACTTTAAGTCGCAAATAGGGGTTGAGCTGCTGCCCTTGCACTAAACTGTAGAGCACAGTTATGCGTCTTTCACTGTACATCCGGATCCTATTGTCATAATACAATCCCAGGTTCTTGGTGACAGCATTCAATATGAAGGGACAGGTCATAAATGAGAATTTATTCTCGGTTTCTACTTTGAAGAAAGTGTAGTCTTTGTCCATTTCTAGAACATCATTCAGTGGTTCATTAATAAATTCTTCAAAAGGGATAAGTGGTTTTCTGCAATCTATAGTTTTAACACCAAGTTCAGTTTCCAGTGGGTCCACTCGAGGACCTTTTTTATTTCTTCTTTCCTCACCCAACAGCTCTTGAAGAGTTAGTTCACTTGATTCTGGGATGGGTTCTTCATCTTCCTCTTCATTATGATCTGTATCCACATCCCCTCCTACTACATTTGCATAGTAAACCATTTTCAAGCACTTTGAAGCAGCAACAACAGCATCATCATCATTCACTAGGTTACGGCTATTGAACTCGTTGCTTATGACTTTGTAAGTAATAAGCTGCTGAAATGTTTCCATCATTCTCCGAATTTGGTCTGCTCTGTACTTAGACCACAATCTGACCAGTTTTGCTTGAGCTGCAAGGGGTAGTTTGCTCATTGCTTTGCAAAACAACGGTAGAGCCATTTCCAGATATTCTGGGCTATGAAGATTGCCATTCTCCATAACAATAATAAACAAATTCAGATAGTTTGGATCCCGAGAGTACACATTATGGTAAGTCAAGTCACATTCCACATTAGGTGACAAGTACACAAGTGCATTTAAAAAGGCAGTTTCTATTTTTTCATTAGAAAGTAACCTATCATAGACCCGTCTGACTGCTTCAATATCTACAGACACTTCATCCGGGCCTAGTTTTTGGAGGTTATTATCTCCCTGTGTGTTATCACCTATTCTTGATGAAGAAGACGATGATGCACCAGAATCCTCTTCCATAGCAGCAGCCGAACAGGCAGCTTTTTCCTTTTCATCTTCATCTTTGTCTTCATCCTTTCCTTGAAGAGACTTGAGCTCCTCCTTGGTGTGCTGCTTGGTTTTTCGGAAACTCTGTACCAGCGCTTCAGCACTAGAAAACACTCTCCCAATCACCCGGATTAAGGGGGAATAATCCTCTTTTTCTCGACACAGGTCAAGAATTTCATATATCTTGTCTTCTGTTAGGAAAGTCACATCTATAAAAAGATAAAGTTATTAATTTTATTAAGATAAAAATTAAAAAGCTAAAATACTTCTGGTTTGCCCTACCTAAGAAATCTGTGTGTCGTATCATCACTAAAACGGCAAAAACAGGGTCTGTGCTGAATAAATTCAAGACAGATACTTTACAGTTTCATTAGCATGAAAAATCATGATTTCATTCACTGACTTTGTAAAATATTTTATTCATGGATGTTAATCAGAGAATGTGCACAATGGTGAAACTGTTTTGCAGCCAACTAGCTACATTTGGTAGTTAACAGCACTGTATTGTCTAAACAAGAGCAATCAGTAAGAGGTTTAAACTTTAAAAGACTTAATGAATAAGGCTGCGACAATACAGTCTTCTGGTAAATCTGCACAGTCAATGTGTAAGTCATTAAACTAAACAAACTGGACTGTATCAACCCTTTTTTTCCAACACAGCACATGTCTACGAACTTCACACACTCTTTCTCCCTTAAAACCAGACCTTGAAGAAAAGACTCAATCACTTGTTTTGTTGTATGTTAATGGGAATGTAAGATTTCTTATTTCTCTTTTTAATGTTTTCTGCAACTGTTTTTATACTAAATTGATGACTGAAAATCCTTCCCAAACCCTCAATATATGCTCTGAAATTTATGCTGCTTTCTAAATTACACATACAGTGGGGCATGTGGATTATTTCTTTGTACATTAGGCCTCACTAAGACAAGCAACTTGGGTATACTCATCAACATGCTATTCAGATGAACAAGCTGGTTTACATACATCATCTGCTCCAAATATGTCTGCTCTCCCTCTCCCCAAACTCATGATACAAAGTAAGTAATTTGAAGGGTCCATTTGTTATTTGAAATCTTCCTTTTTCTTTAGAAAAAATAAATTATCTATAGCTTTCTATGTTACTTCTCAAACAGAACCCACAGATGCTTTCACATCAGGTGATGATTTACATTAGGATTACCACATGATCAGACCCTGAAAAGATATTCTAGTTTAAGCAGATTCTTCTGAACTGACACCTAATTTAGAACTAAAACAGAATCTGTTTAATAGCATCTCTAGAGATCTAGAAAACACCTCAGAACTGTATTCACCAACCATGCTAGAACAACTACCTACCTCCGCAAAAAGAAGTGTATCATTTTAATAGACATGTTCAATAAAGATGTATGTTAAAATATTTTGAAATGTGATTACCTACATTGATACGCATTCCAAGAAGTCATTAAATTAAAAATACAGACAAGATGATGCAAAGACAGACAACCTATTGACTTTTACAGAACCCCAAGCCACTCTTAGACCACATATAACACAGGAAAGGTTAAGCTTACGTCATGCTACTTATGTTGACTACCAATCCGAAGACACTGACAAAGCTCAAAACTAAAATCTGTCCTGTTAAAAAAATAGCTCTATTGAAAACATTATGAAAGGATTCAAGCATAGGTGCAACATCTATTTTCATCTGCTGCAGTGCATGCTCAAGAAGCAAAACTTGTCTTAAAAAGTTTTAATTTTCTTTTGTTAAGAGAAGTATAACTGTTGGTATGGATGATGTTCCATGACACAGCTCCTCAAAATGAGGACCACAGTCTCAAGTTCATTGACTCTGGACCACAGACATTATTCATAGCATAAAAAATATCAGCACAAGTTGATGAATTTCAGATTTCCATACTTAAAACAGGAATTCCTCATTCACTCTTAAAGGTTTTAGTATTTCAGGAACTAACCATGTGCTATTTCCAGTTAAAATATTTAATAGTATCATCAGCAATTTCATAGCAGCTTTAAGTCATATCCTGTGACCATCCTGTAACCGAGCTGCTGTAAGGGTCTGCCCCATTTTTACTTTACAGCACTGAGAACAGCTGAAGGAAAACAAACCTAAGTGAATCTTCCTTGGAACACAAACCAATTTTAGCTAATTTGGTCTGAATTTGTGAGCTTCTACATGGCTTTTCCTCTCACCCCTTCTATTTCAAATAAGCAATCCAGTGAAGCAACTCCTCTCAGAAAGACCTTGTTCTCAGTGATACCTCTTGACAAATCTGTATGTAAAGTCAAGTTTTAACAGGGATCCTTGACTGTGAAAAAGACTGCATGTGATCTATATATTACCAACACACTCCTTAATTGGCAAATTTTTAATTATATTTTCTTGATCTCTTATGGAAACTTTGTTATCATTGTGTGCTTGCCACCTATCAACTGACCTCCTTTGTTTCCAATTTATTCTGGTGATCAAAATTGAAAATAGCTTCCCAGATAATGATAACACTGTTTCTTAAATGGTCCTTTCTCTCTCTCTCTGACTGCAACTGTAACCTATGCTTTTTATATATTTGTGATTTCTCTATTTCCTTGTTTCTCGACTGCCATCTAAGGTATTAGTGAGAAGCTGACAATGGCCTCCACAGAGCTTTTTCCCCAAAGGTTACAGTCTTAGGGCTTAGCACTCCAGGAATCTAATTTAAGTAATTATTTTTGAAGGATATGTCTTTCAATTTATTCAGAACTTTCAATCCTATGGCAAGCATAAAAGCAAGCTACACATATTTCTCCTTGGCTTTGCTAAACTTAGCTGCAGTTCTCCCAGTAACTGTTGTAGCAGATAGATGTTAAAAAAATTCAGAGTACTAGATTTCTTAGACATCATCCAGTTCCAAAGGTAACTAAGCCTCAGATGGGCTTTAGGAATGCATTAAAGCTCTCTGTCTATACAGCTACTAAGAAAGGTCAATACTTGCGATGCTCCAACAGAGGAAGTCTGAGTCACTGCTGTAGCCAACAGACTGTCTCTGGAGGTAGGTTGAGGAGACTCTTAGGTATCTCCCCTGGGGAGAGGGGATAGTTAGAGAGAATAAGGAAAATTCTGTATCTGAAAAACTCCACGAAAAATACAGAAAAATCAAGAGACAAATCAGAAAACAGACTTAATGTACCTCTTGTTCATCTGACGTTACACTGCCTCTCCTTTTCCCTTCCTAGTGTTTACCTCTCTGCTTATTCATATGTTGGAGGCTGAGAGGTGTGGAATTTTTTCCCCTTCCCTGTCGCTAGGTAACTAATGACTGGATACTTAAGGACCATTAACTTCTTTTGTAAGAGACAAAAGGGCTAGCTGGGCGTGGTGAGGA